>PGTU02013810.1:0-27713 GCA_002896215.2 Cicer echinospermum
TCCACTGCACCTTAGAAAAACCGTTCTAGAATTACACCTCAATATGGCATTTTAAGCCACTCTCAATATGACAATTAAAGTCACTCTCAATATGGTACTATGACCATTCATAACTACGGCATAATAACCGCTCAAAAAGACAAAAACGAATGGACTACGGAAATAATCCGCTCTAAAAACAAAGAACTACGACATAACAACCGCTCAAAAAGCCAAAGAATTACGGCATAACAACCGCTTTAACCGAAGGACTACGACATAATAACCGCTTTAAACCGAAAGGACTGCGGCATAATACCCTTTTAAAACCGAAGGGACTGCGGCATAATAAACCGCTCTAAAACCGAAGGGACAGAAAGAAAGGGGAGAAGGTGGCTCGAAAATTAGGCGAGCAGAAATATAGAGGAGAGAAAAGAGAAAGTTGGAAAAACATCAAACTTTGGTTACTTTCCCAATAGCTTGAAACTCTTATATTATAGTGATGGAAGCAAAGTCACATATGTTTCTAAACAATGTGGGACTTAGTATGTATAGAATTGAAACTACACAAAAATATGATAGTTTTTCAAAGTGGGTTTCAAAAAATATTCTTACCAATGTGGACTTGAATTTTAAAAAACAAGTTTCTTTCCACTTAAATTTACAAAAAATATTTCTTTCCAATGTGGGACTTCAACACATTTTTAAATTCACACTATAACATACTTATGTCCAACATTTACCATAACTCATAGTTGTGCTACAAAAAGGACAAGTACACAACTACCATGGTAAAACAATCATGTCTAATATCACATGATTGTGCTATCTTACCTTTGGAAATTTACGTTCTATAGTGGTAGCATACTTTGAAGTTTTCATAATTAGGGAATTGAGTATACGAACATAATCGATAATTATTTCTTTTTTATTTGCTAAAATTTTATGAACTATCTTTTTATATTTTCTTATCAAAGATATAAGAAGTTTTAAAATTGAATTTGTAACTTTAACAAAATATACGATAATTATATCTCAACTTATATTATACTATGAATATAGATACATTTAGTCTCAATCAAGAAATTTGAATTTATTAAAATATAAAATACGAGGATCTCTCTTTTTATTTTAATTATTCATAACAATGACCTTATAATCCTTTTCTTTGTATTTGTATCAAAAAATTATATTTCTTTTATGAGCATTACGGGTAAGATAGTTAATTGCATCATGGTCATATAATCCTTGCTAAATTAGCTTTAGGCATAATATTTAATGGTATTTAGCATTTTAATTAATATACTTTATATTTAAGATTTTTATGATTATAAAGTTACGAGATAATTGCAAGACAGCTATTAAAACTTATAAAATATTTTATATATTATCATCATGGTTATGATTTTTTATTAAATAGGGAAGATCTAAATTATTTGAATTAAATACTTTATTCCATAAAAAACTTTGAACTTTCGTTTTAGTCCCCATAAAACAAAATCATGTTTTATCACTACGAAATATTCTACAATTTTTTTTAATCTTTGCTAAAATGAAAGATACTTCAATTTTTAAATATTTAAAAGCTTTTTAAAAGTTCATCTGTGTACAGATATATAAATTTTTTAATTTGATATGAATTAAATTTGAATATTTTAAATATCATATATTCAAGATAAAGTCCCTAGAATATGAACCTAAAATAAACTTTTGAGCTCATTTTTTGTAGACGAACTTTTCATAGTGTGGTATACATGTATGCAAAATAATTGTTCAAAAGGACAGGTTGATGCTCCAACTGGGACTAAAAGTGTTTTCATAATAATTTTGTAAGTACTAAAATATGTGATTTATTTTAAAATTTGATAGGAACGATAAACTTATTTAAATAAATTTACTATTCACTAAATTGGATCACTACTACACTAATTGGATACATGCACATGATTGGATTTAACACTCGAAACCCGAAATGGATGAACGTCAGGAATACGAAGTTACAGGTACAAACCTAACGGCAGTGACGAACAAGTTGATCTCTACAATGTAAACCATGACACCTAATGGACTCATACCATATTCAATATATGTACTACAAATAACTTATTGCATTGCAACAATAAGAAAATATAGAGATATAGAAACCATTTAAAGGAAATTAAGATAGAATCTATAGGGAGTCAGGCGAAAATTGACGAAATCCCGTAAATGTACAAATAATGAAATCTCAAATTTATACACCAAACGAAACAAAATGTTACACATTATAACATTTGGATGACATATTAACAAGAGGTGTATAAAACATCCTAAGAATTAGAACCAATAGATAAAAGGAGCATATTCACAACTAATATGATAATACAGATTACAACATATATTCAATTAAATTTTTCATTCGTTTGCAAATTGATTAGGTTATCAAAGCAAGCTTGGCACACTATTCAGAACTATAAACCTAGGAGTAGGCTGTTGACTATAAAATGTTCCTTCCTTGAAATTTTTCTAAAAAAAGCCTTGATACTTTGACTATGGGATGCAATACATTAATAACACAAACCAAATTGACGAATCAGACTCGACCACTAGTGGAATTTAGAGACTATTGTATTAAAATAATTTATAATAAACTACTGAACATAATTAAAAAAATAAATATTTTGGAAAACATTGTAAAAAGAAATACTAAATTTTTATGTGCCTAATTATTTTAATTTTAAAGCAGCCAATGCATAACTATTAAATGATTTAGTTTTAACACTAAAATATCATCTAACTGTAATTTGTTTAGTGTTAATTTTCATAATTATTAATACCACGTCATATTCTAGAAGAGACAATTATTAATAGTATTTCTAATATGTGCTATAACAAATAAGAAATTGAATGTGACACAATTATGGGCATGATGTATAGTTTGTTATGATGTAAAAAATTTAGGTGAAATTTATAATTTTTCTATGTCTTAATAAATAGATGTTCTTTTTTCATTAATATTGTCCAATAAATTTAACATATATTTGGAGAAAAAAATAATATTTACTTAGAGAATAGAATTTATGGGAAAGAGTGAGATGAAAAATATGTCATGATTGTGGTCATGATTATGACAATGGTTTGTGTTTGATTTTGCAAAAGGTGATGATGATTTTCTAAGACTTAATGACACAAAAAGTACAATCGGTGAAATCATTTGCATGGGAAATGTGCTGTAAAATGTAGGAGAGTCTTTGCAAATTCGTCCAATTTATATAGCATGTGTTGGTGCTTTGTGGATTATTGAATTGCCATAAGACATTAATCTAAAGTGTATATGATTGTACTACTAGTTGTGCTTCTCCCAAGTTCAATGAAGCTGATTTTGGTAAGATCAAATTTTACCTCTTTTATTATATATTTCATGAAACGCATCTTATAAGCTAGTAGTATTGATTCAAGGGTTAAATATATTTCAACTAGTTTTGTCCATAAAATTTTTTTTCCCAATAAATTAGACATTCTTTGATTCCCCATTTTCTGATATGGTGTGTACTATTGGTTCTGCTAAACTGATGTTTTACAATCAAAATTTGTACTTGCAAAATAGACATTATTAATGACGTGATGTTATGAGGCGGTTGAGAAATTTTTATTTTAGTTAATTGGTTTAAAATATTTCATGGGTAAAAGCACTAATTATATAAAGTTAAGATATGAATTTAGCTATCACATGAATGTCGTGTCATTATAATTAAAGTTCATGTTGTAAGAACATACTTGAATATTTATTTCTTGAGACTCTAAAAGAAATAAAAGAAATAATTTTTAAAATGTACAATAATTGAAATACCAACGTTCGAGATTTGTGGTATTAAAATTAGATATTACATAATTTGTAAGGTACTACTAAAATGTATTTAATCATTAATTAAAATAGTTGTGCTTCTTACATGATTTTAATGTTTTTTATTTTCAGATGATCGTGCCGTAAATTCCATCATGAATACATGTTTGGAATCTTGCAAGAGCAAATAGTATATGTTAAATGTTAGAATCAATCATTCTGAAGATTATGGACTTAAGAAATTGTGTTATATTTTTATTGTCATAATACATTTTAAATAAATAACTTGTATCTGATGTCTCACTTTCACGGACTTAAATAAATTTACTCTTAAGCTAAACATTGCTCTGACACCATATCCGTTCTTTGTCATTGTGTGAGTGTTTAGCTTAATCGAGTTACCTCATTTTTCTTCATCTTTTAAAAGCTTCTTTGAAAAATTTGTAATTTCTTCATGTAATAAATAATATAATGTCTCCATTGTTTAAAATTAATATATTTTTGTACTTATTTCTACTATTTTTATTTATATTTTGACAATTCTAATTTATTTCTGTGGATAGTTTTAGTAATTAGTACTTAACCATAAATATATACTACTGCTTAATCTTTAAGATATTCTTAAAAGTACAAACAAAATGCTTTTATATAAAAAATATATATATATAATAATCAAACAAATAAAAAGTTGACTGGGAAATAGTTTTTTCAAAAAATTAGGTTTCTAATGGCAATAGGCAATTGTATAATTTAACTATTAAAAATTTATAACTGAAAACTCTTGAGGTCCTTGGCACTTGGAAGTGTTATGTGGCTTTAGCCCTCAAATTTACCATAACTCATAGGTCCATCAAGGTAAAAAAGGTATTTGTTGTTGTTGATAGAGAAACCAAATCCCTAATATGATTGAAAACAAAAAGGAAAAGTAGACAACTACACCCATGATAAAAACAATCACGTCTAAATTATCATATGGTTGTGCTATCTTACATTTAGAATTTACATTCTATAGTTGGAGCATACTTTGAAGTTTTCATAATAGGGAATTGAATATATGAACACAATCTGTAAACTATTAATTTTTATATATATGTTTCGTATCAAACATATAGAAATTTAAAATTTAAATTTGTAACTTTTACAAGATATAAGATAATTAGAACTTCAACTTATCATAACTATTAATTATCGATACATTTAGTCTCAATCAAGAAAACTGAATTAGTTTTTAGACATAATATTAATGGTATTTATCATTTTTATTTGATATAATTTAAATTTAAGATTTTTATGATTATAAAGTAAAGATATAATTGCAAGACAGCCATTGAAAAACTTATAAAATTTATTTTATATATTATCGTCGTGATTATTTTTTTTTTTAAATAAATTACGGATGAGTAAATTATTAGGGTTAAATAATTTGTATTACTTCGAAAATTTTGAAACTTCGTTTTTAGTCGCTGTAAAACAAAATCATGTTTTAGTCACTGTGAAAATTATTCTACAAGTTGTTTTTGCTAACTTGTTCAGAACATTATTAAAAGTTCATGTGCAGTCTGCAGAGGAGAATATATAATTTTTTAACTTGGGATGAATTAAATATTTTTAAATGTCATATATTCAACATAAAGATCTTTAGAATATGAACCTAGAAATAATCTTTTTGAGTTCATTTTTTGCAGATGAACTTTCTTAGTGTTGTAAACATATATGTAAAAACAATTGTTCAAAAAGACATGTTGATACTCCAACAGGGACTAAAATTGTTTGCGTATTAATTGTGTATAGAACTAAAATATGTGATTTATTTTAACAGAGACTGAAAACAAATTTTCAAAACTTATAGATAAAGACAATAACTTATTTAACACAAGTTACTATTAACTAAATTTGCACTATTAACATAGGATGAAGTTACAACGTCAAACTTTTTTCCTTGAACTAACACCTAAAGGACATCATCAATATATTTATTTCAAATAAAAATATAAATTATAAAAGATATGAATTGGACGGAATTCAAACAATATACCGAAAATTTGAAATTTTTCTATATTTACGAATATGTATAAATTATAATAGATAATTTTAATGAATTTAATAGCTAAAAATTAGATCTCTAATATATATAACATATTCCAAAAATTAAATAAAAACATATTCAAACTATATTAAACACATTCCAAATTATTCAAATTGAATATTTCTAATTCTTTTGGTGATTTCAAAGCATTTTATCCCGACCATCATTATCATTTTGACTAATAAAAAATTTCCTTTTTCAATGTAGTTTTTAAAGAAGCTTTTACCTTTACAATGTAAAATATTTAAATACAATTAGACTCACGTCATAGATATTTTCCGACATATTTTACCAAATAATTTATATTAAAAGTGATATAATAACAAAATAATAAATATTTGAAACACTTTATAAAAAAAAATACGAAAACTTTATGTGCCTAATTATTTAATTTTTAGACAGTCACTGCATAATTCTTAAATGATTCAGTTAATCCGTTTTTATAAAAGTTTTAGTTTATATGCTAAACTTGAATTTGGTTTTTTGCATACGTCATATCATGATTTAAAATTAAGATATTTTGAAGGTATGTTAGGAAATAATAATATTATGACATATCAAGTGGTGAAATATAATTAAACATTTGTGTTAAATATTAATTTGTTTAGTCTTAAATTCTTATTTACTATAAACTACGTCATATTCTAGAAGAGACAATTATTAATTGTATTTTTAATATGTTCCTATAACAAAATAAGAAATTGAAAGTGACAATTTAAATTTATGAGCCTGATGTATATAGTGTTGTTATGATGTAAAATTTTAGGTCAAATTTATTTTTCTCTGTTTATAAATGGATGTTCTTTTTTCAATTAAATTATATTATCTAATCAAATTTAACATATACTTGGAGAAAATCAATTTTTACTTAGAGAAGATAATTATGGGAAAGAGTGAGATGAAAAATATTGTCATGATTGTAGTCATGATTATGACAATAGTTGTGTTTAATGTTGCAAAAGGTTATGATTCTTCAAGAACTAAACAAATAGATAGTACAACGGTGAAATCATTTGTATTGAGAAATGTGCTATAAAATGTAGAAAAGTTTTTGAAATTCATCCAAATTATATAGTTTGTGTTGCTTCTTAAGACATTATCCAAACATGCATATGATTGTACTATTAGTAGTATTGTTTCAAGGGTTAAATATATTTCAACAATGTATGTCATTACTTTTATTTCCAATGGATTAGACATCCGTCGATTCCATATTTTCTGATATGTTGTGTATCATTGCTTCTACTAACTAAACTTTTGACGATCAAAATTTGTACTTACAACATAGACACTATTAATGAGGCAGTTGAGAAATTTTTATTTTTAGTTAAGTGTTTTAAAATAATCCTTGAGTCAAACAATAATTATATAAAGTTAAGATATGGACTTAGCTATCACATGAATGTCGTGTCACTATAATAAAAGTTCATGTTGCCAGAACTTACTTGAATATTTATTTCTTGAGAAAAGAAATAGAAGAAATCATTTTTAAAGTTTTATGTTCTATAGTTGAAAACATACTTTGAAGTTTTCATAATTAGGGGTTTGAGTATTCGAACACAATCTATAACTATTCTTTTTTATCAACTAAAATTTTTATGATCTATCTCTTTTGTGTGTTTCATATCAAACATATAAAAAGTTTTAAAATTTGAATTTGTATCTTTACAAAAAATAAGGTAATTCTATCTCAACTTATCATACTATGAATATAGATATATTTAGTCTCAATATACAATCTTTTTATTTTAATTATTCATAACAATGACCTTGTAATCCTTTTTGTTTTATTTGTATCAAAGAAATTATATTTGTTTTATGAGCATTGTTAATTGCATCACGGTCATGCTTGCTAAATTAGCTTTAGATATAATATTCAATGGTATTTATTATTTTTAATTAATATCTTTAAATTTTAAGATTTTTATGATTATCAAGTTACTAGATAATTGCAAGCCAGCCATTGAAAACTTATAAAATTTATTTTATATATTATCATCATGAGTTTTTCTTTTATAAATTAGTGAAGAGTGAAATTATTAGGGTTAAGAACTTTTTAGTCCATAGAAATTATGCACTTTCTTTTTAAATTTTTGATTGATTTTTTGCAAGTCTGTTTACAACATTTTTAAAAAGTTCATTTGCACATAATATAATTTTTTAATTTGGGAGTTAATGAATTTTATAAATGTCTTATGTTCAAGATAAAAGTCATTTGAATATGGACCTAAAATAAACTTCTGAGGTCATTTTTTACGGAGGAACTTTTCTTAGTATTGTAAGCATGTATTCAAAACAATCATTCATTAACTCATGTTTATGCTCCAACAAGAGCTAAAACTGCTTGAATAAGAATTTAGTAAGGACTACAATATATGATTTTTTTAATAGGGACTATAAACAAATTTTCAAAATTTGATAGGGACGATAAACTTGTTTAAACCCAAATTATAATTAACTAAATTGGCACTACTTACAATTGTACAACTAATCTCAAAGGGGTTTGAAGTTCCACGAAGTTGGACCCATGGCGAGGTTTGAATTGTGTTTGACAAAGTTGATAACTTTTTGTTAATTTGATGAAGGATGGTTGGTTTTTATGAATTGCTTTGATAAGAAACAATCTGGTTCAGAGGCAGCGAACTATGAAAGCATAAATAATTAGACATGTAAATTTATCCTGATTTACCACTAACTTGGCTACATCCAGTCCTCTCATTCAAAAGGATTTAATCTACTAATTAAAACACCTTGAATTACAAAGCACCTGACTCTCCAAGCTAGTCTTCTCGAACAACTTGAGAACACTAGGCTTTTGAGGAATTAACCACCTTGACATTACAATCCAAGTCTTCTCCTAACAACCTGACAACCCCAGATTGAAGAACGAACTAAACCGCGATTGGGCTAGATACAAAAGGCTGGATCTTTAAGTGTTTGCTTCTAACTAAGTTGATTTCAAAATAACTCTTAACACTTTAAGAAAAAACACTCAGAAAATAATTCTCATTCGAACAAGTGTTTCTCTATTTGAACTCTAAGATGAATTTAGAATTTGAACTTGAGTTCTTCTCCTCTTTTCTGATTTTTTGATGATCTTCCCCTTCAACCTTGAGTATCTATTTATAGATAAAATTAGGGCTTCAATTTAGTTCTTGTTTAATTCTGAATTATATCTTCATTCTTAGCTTGGTCAACAATGACCTTATTCAAAAATTGTTAAGAACAAGATGCTTTTTTGAAATATGTTCTTTAGCCAATTCTTTATTTATGAATCCAATTTGTGCAGTTTTTCTAGATTGATTATGTTCATATTTTGTTCAGATGGAGTTTATATATCCTTCAGATTGATTTTCTTCATATTTTGTGTTTGATAAATGTTGATCAAATCTTTTAGTAAATAATTCATATCTTCTTGTGATAAATATTGATCAAATCTTGACAAGATCTTATTTTCAACTTTAGTCAAAGATCTTCTTCAATCATAAATCGTAATCCAATCTTATTTTAGATTTTCTTCAAAACATTTGACCATATCTTGTTTTCGACTTGGTCAAAAAATTTCTTCAATCATAAATCTGAATCAAATCTTATTTTAGATTTTCTTCAAAAACATATGACCCTATCTTCTTTTCAACTTGGTCAAATATTTTCTTCAAGCATAAATTCGAATCAAATCTTATTTTCTATTTTCTTCAAAAGTCAAATATATTGTTCTCATAAAATACTTTTGTTAACATCAAAACTCTAAGTATAAAAATCAACTTGATTCAAATAATATACGTGTCTTGTGTTGAGTTGAGGGGTCTATAAGGACAAGACCAATTTAAATGGTTTGTTCACTTGCGTGGCGGCATAATATCAAACCTCCTAACCAAGTATTTCATAGTTAGAATGGAACCAAATGGAGAAGAAATATAGTTTATGTGTCTTGTGATTAATGTGTACCAAGGGTGATAGTAATTTCTCCTAGATAATTTGATGATATGACGATATATATTGATTTTACTTTAGTGATTTTGACATTACAATATGATATAATTTATTATAATTATTTGCGTGTTTTTCTTCCTTATATTATACTATCAAGATGATTTCGAAACTCACTTCCTTTGTTGTTTGTGTTTGACTGACTTGGTCATGTGTTTGCGAAATTGCAGTTATTACATGTTAATCAGTCATGAAGTTCAAGGTTGAAAGAAGCCCCACTCTGATAGGTGATACAGGAAATGAGAGTTATAAGTTGTATTTTACTTATTTAATTAGAAATGACTTTTTGTATCAAAATCTTAAAGTACTAGTAAGTTTTTGAAATTAAATTAAAATATTATAGTTAAATCAAGTTTATTGATATTGCATTGTTTTATAGGATGAAAAAAGTTTAAATGTTCTTTTAAACTATAGTAAATTTAAATGCACTATATTAAATTATAAAAATATAGTAAACTTATTTAAATTGATATTTCAAAATTATTACCTCATAATGTTTTTAGCTATATAAAATAGATTTAAATGTTATTTTAGTCCTTTTTATTTTTCTCAATTTTTTTTTATCTCTTTTTCTAAATATGGAGTTTTGGTCTCCATATTTAGAAACTCTTGTTATAAATGTTTCCACATCAATGAGTTTATCTCAATGTCATTTGTACTAATTTATATTGGATTGTAAATAGATGAGTCAATTTTATCTTTTGGTGAAAATAGTATGACCAATTTTGCAATTAAGTCTTAAATCAAAGTACGAATTATAACTCATCTAGAATGAATTATATATATATATATATATATTAGCCTCATTTTTTAGAATGAAAAAACGAAAATATCAACTATGTACTACTTCTCTAATATTTAATGATAGTTTCTCTAAAATACCCATCATTTAATTTAACTATTTATTTTACACGAATAAATTGATTAGTCATTGACAAGGAAAGAACATGACACCTTTATTTCTTATTTTTCTCTCTCATGGATACCCTTAACTAACAAAAACTTCCATTTTATTTCACCAACCGACTGCACCCTTTTTTCCACCAACAAATCCAACCTTATCTCAAAACATTTAAAAAACACCAACACCGTACCGTTACTGTTCATCGTCTCTCTCGTCCATCAATTTTTTTCTTTTTTCCAAAATTCTCTAAAGTCTTCTACACATGTCTAACCCATTGCATGTCCCTTTCTTCATCTCAAGATCCATTAGCTGACCACACTAACGCTAAAAGAAGATAACAAGCAACATTTGGGAGATCTATAAATTCGAACCAGAGTATAAAGGGAAGAAGAGCTAAGAGCTGAGAAAGCAAGCAAATCCCAAAACCAATTCGAAGTATAGGAATCCCTTCTTGGCAAATCGTGAGTTCTTTTACATTAATGATTGACATACCTTGTATTTGGTGTTACAACATGATTATTAAAAAATTGACCTTGTTAATGAAATCAAATTCATATTATTAATAATAATAATTCTTGAGCATTAGAGTTCGAAAAAACTTAGAATTTTTAAAAAATTACATTTTGAAGGAGTTAAAGTTGACTTATTTGTAAAATAAAAATAAATTTTGTTTAAATTACTCTTGATTATTTTAAAGAAATAAATTGAGTTGAATTTTTATTGATTTAGAAAAAAAAAATAATTCTACACAATTGATTTTATTTAATTTTTAAAATAGCTGAAATTAACACCATAGTTTACTATGTGTTGTTTTTAAGAAAATAAAAAAGAGTTGTTGTTATGTTGGTTTAGAGGGGTTAGTGGGGAATATGAATCGTGAGGTGTTGGAATATTTGTGTGAAATAACTGATTTATTCTAATATTATGAACTCATTAGAGTTTAACTTGACGTTAGAGTTTTATATTTTAAGAACTTGTTAATGATTTATAATGGTACTAGTAAAAAAAGTCAAATAATAAAATGTTTACTGGTAAGGAAAAGGAAAACTAAAGAAAGAAAAACAAAGTTTGAAAAGTTATCTAACTTTTGAATTCTATAATCGATGTATTTTATGAGTAGAATGTTTTTTTTAGTAGAATTGTATTTTTAATTATAAAATTGCATTTTTTTTATTAGGGACTCAATTTTTAAGATTAGAACATGCCTCAAAAATCTGGTGTGTTATGCTTTTAGACCAATTTTGTGGCTTGATAGAAACTGAGTGTGTATCTATAAACATGTTGAGTAGCTAGTGTGAAAGGAGTCTGTTATTTTGTAAATTTGTGAATTAGTGTAATTCATTATCGTAACCAAGTATGTCTTATGCTTTTTCATGTGTACTACTTTAATGTATATAGATATACACTTTTGCTTTCGTAAGTTTTGAGGAAATAAGAAAATAAATTAGAACTATTTTAGAAGTGTTAACTTATGGGAAAATTTTCTATCTATCTATCTATATATATAGTATAAATTTTCTTTCAAAATATAAGTTGAAAATAATAATTTTTATAATGATTAACTATTTGGAAATGAGTTTTCGATGATTAAAGTACAAGTAAAATTTTAGAAATCTTATATCTGTTTTAGTTTATTGTAATCTTTAAGTGATGAAGATTAATTCAAAAGAAAATATAATCGTGATCAATTTGGAGCAGTTAGAGTTCTATGAGGATATGCTACATCGTTTGAGTTATGAGATGAAAAAAAAATTGGTGCTAATGTTTGGATTAGTTATGTGAATGAGTATATGATTATGTAAATATGAAATTGTTTGTGTTTCAAGTGTTCTAATTATTGGGAATTAGCGTATAAAGTTAGAATAGTCAAGAGCATCTAAAGGTGGGATAATTCTATATTTTTTAAATCGAATGATTGATTATATATTGATGTTATTGTCCTTTCTTTTGTTGTTGTAACTTGTTGTAAATTACAAATAAATTATTGTGAATGTATAATTAAGTGAGTTTTTAACTTGAAGTAAGGAGTAGGGATTGTGGCGCCGCCTTCACACTCCTGAACCACGTTAAAGTTACTTTTAATTACCCATGCTTGAATTGGATGATCACAATTATGGTTACCTTCAGTAGTTGACTACATGAGTAAGAGGAACTAGTTACCCCGATGTCTCATCGTCGATAAAAGAGGCAACAATAACATGTTATTATCGTTAGAAATACTTATAATTTTATTTTTAGAATAGTTAAAAACCATTATCATCTCTTAAACAATTTTGAGTGACTATGAGTCTTATGTGACATCAATATTGAATGCTGGTGATTGTTTATGCAGGGTGAATATTAGATTGGAGGTGTGTACTTAAATTAAACATTCAATTAAGTATGTTTGATCTTCTAAGTAACTTGCTTAAAATAAATAAGGACATTGTGTTAGTATCTTATGTCTTCTATATTCTCTCATTTCATAAGGACTAGAACTATTGTATGAGTTCTATAAATGAATTTTGTTTATAAGACTTTGAAATAAAGTTGGACTTTGAGTGTGTTTAACTATATATGTAAATATTTATTTTATTTCACTATGATTATACACACATTTTTTTTTAAAGATTAAGTGATTGTATGTGAGTGAGTTGTTATATGCATTTCTATTTGTAATTCTTGAAGGTATGAAATATTTTAAATATTTTTCTATATGTCTAACTTTTGTGAAACCTGTAGAGTAATTATTGTTTGGATTTAGACATTCTTTAAAGAGAGTAAAACAAATACAATATTATTTGAGAAGTTAGTCGAACCGTAAAGTGTATTTGATCTATGTGTTATTTGATGCAACTGAATGTGTTATGTTGTTGTTGAATATGATGTGTTTAATTGATTTATTGTGTCATGTTAGTTTATCATGCTAAACTAATTGATTTTTGACATATTGTGCTTAGTTGAGTAATAAATGCCTTAAAAATATTAATAGACTAAGTTTGAATCTTGATTGTGATTAGTTTGAATCTTTTAGGAGGGGAGAATTGTAACACCCTAATTTTATAATAAACTATTTTATTAATTAAATAGGATTTTAAATAATTAATTTGACATGAAAATTATTTTTCAATATATGTTGATAAATTTTATGACTAATTTTCGTTATATGAATGTTTTCTATGATGCACTAGTTTGATACATATTATATTAGCGACATAAATAATAAATATTATATTTTATGATTTTATATATCGTTTTAAAAATAATAGTATTTTAGTGTAATATTTTAAAGAATAATATTTTAATCAATTTTACGAGCATATACGTGTACTCATTTAATGTAATATTTTTATGTGTGTGTTTGACTGATGTTAAGTACACACGTAGTTATATTTCAATTATTTGTAACTATTTTTTATTTTAAGTTATTTAATTTTTTAATAATTATCTTGAGATATTAATAATATTGTGATTGATTTCCCTTACTTTTATATATTTCCTATGACATGATAATAATGTATTTAAAAAAAAATAATTATTTTATTTTATAAAATATTAACTTTGAAATATTAGTAAGATTTCAGTAACAAAATTGTGTTTCAAAAAGTGTTAATAAAAATTAATTTTTATAATTGTTGACTTTATTTAAAATAAATAATGATAGATTAAAATATATAAGACATGCTAACTTGTAGAAGCTGATTGGTATATGAAGGCACGGTCTGATAACAAACCTTACAAATATATATACCAGCTTATTAGGTTTTGCTGATTGCTTTCCTATATGCCGCCTGCCAAAAAAAAATTATTGTTTCCTGCTTCCTATAATATAGTAATTGCCTAAAGTAATAAGAACATATCGCCGCTCCTTGGAGGAATTGAAGGAAAATTTGAAGAAATTAATACCGGCGATCGATAACTGTCAAAGAAAATCTTTTTCAGTTATCATCCGAATTTTAGTATGTTGTTTTACTCATTTAGCTAGTTAATTAAACTCTCATTCTTAGATTTTTAACTATCCCAATTCTTCTCTAAAATACCCGACTTCTCTGTTTATATAATTCCTTATTTTGCACCGTTCTTCCTCATTGTAAGTCCAATTTGAGTGAAACCAACGTCAAAACGATCGTGTGAAAAGTGATTATATTATCCACTGATTGGTTCTCGGATTAATGGTAAGTTTCCTTGACCAAATTTCGAAATTATTTTTTAGAGTGTACGACAGTAGTCCTTTGAGTGATAAATTATTTAATGTGCAAATATGAAAATTGTGATATTAAAATATAGAATAGAAATATTTGTAAGGTGTTGATTGATTTAATTTATTTAAATGTGTGGTATTTGATATTATTGTGATATTGGGTGTCGAATGAATTTTATATATATGTTTTATTATATGAGTTTGTGTGATGTGATAATAAAAGATGTAATGCATAGTGATAATTTTATGTGATAGTGATGATGTATGATTAATAATTGTGATGTTATAAATTTGTAAGAAGTTTATGTGATGAAGTATGATTAATGATAGTGATGGTATAGCTTTGTGATGAGTTATGTGATGATGATGATGTGTGATTAATTATAGTCATATTATAAATTTGTGATCAGAATATTGAAGTAACCTCATAGTTGATGAAATAATGGTGATTACAATTTGTGTTTGAGACGAATGTCTTAATGAAGTATCATATGCCAACGAGGGGAGAAAATAAATATTGAGAATTTGTGAAGTCGATATTATTTTGTCATCATATAAGTAGGGTTTGACAAGTCTAGTGATTATGGGGAAGTATAACTGAATGGGCTTTGATCGTGGCAGTTTGATGTTGAGCCTTAAGACAAGATTGTTAGATGTTAGAGGTATTCGGGTGGAGAACTCCTATGTGACTTGGGTAGCACTCCAAATGTCGGGAACATCATACAACACACATTTACCTCGACTGTCACGTATATGTTTCTCTTGTTGAGTTGTGGGATCTATGAAGACATGACCAATTTGAATTGTCCGCCCATCAAGATGGTGGCATAGTATCAAACCTTATAACCAAGTACTTCAGAGTTAGAATGGTACCACATTGTGAAGTAGAGTCTAAACTCATGCATAGCATTGCATTTCCTTGTGATTGTTTTATTGAGATTGATGTATTTCAAAAGTGACAATAATTCTCTTAGACGATTTGAAGTTATAAAGAAAGGTATTGATTTTCCTTGATTGACTTTGACCTTTTAATGTGATATTTTTCTTGAACAATTTTTGTGTAATGATACGGCTCTATTATGATTGTTTGCCTGTTCTTCTTACTTGTATTATACCGGAAATTAAGAGTTGTAATTTATATTGTATTTTTACTTATTTAATCAGAAATGATTTTTTGTATGAAAACCTTATAAGTACTAAAAGGTTTTTTGAATTAAATTAAGAACTTATAGTTATGTCAAACTCATTGAGATTACACTATTTTCATTGAGAAATAAAGTTGAATTTTTACATGTGTATTTAGAAGAATGTAATATCTTAAATTAATTATAAAAGTATTTATTTACTGAAAACAAATTTCTTATCCGCTGTGAATTTTCCTAAAAAAAAATCTATTATAAATTATTATATATGTTATTTTGGTGTTGAAGGTGTCACATTGTAAACTTGTATGCAAAACAATTGTTCAAAAAAACATGTTGATGCTCCAACATAGACTAAAACTATCTACGTAATAATTTATTAAGAACTAAAATATGTGATTTGTTTTGACAGACTCTAAAAACAAATTTTGAAAATTTAATAGAGACAATGTACTTATTTAATCAAAATTACTAGGCTTAATTGCACTTTTGGTCCCCCTATTATAGGTGAAAATTGAAAGTAGTCCCCCCATTTTGTTTCTCCCCAGTTTTAGTCCCCCAAACAGAATTTGAGTCCAAATCATCATGAGTTGGCATTTTTTTAATGACGTGTCAAAAAAAAGCTGATGTGGCAGACGCATACGTGGAATAAAATTATTTATTATATTATTTCTAATTAAAAAATATAATTTATATTTTTAAAATCATTATAATAATTGTTAAAAATTATTATTACAAATAAAAATTTATTTGTTATAATTAAATTAAAGAAAAAACACCCAAAATCCAAAATCCTTCCCAAATCAAAATCAAAAGGATTCACTCAAGAACCCTAAAACCATTCTGAACCCTAAAATCAAGAACCCTAAAACCATTCTGAATCCATCACTGATTTTTCATCACTGATTCGTTCGCATTCATCACTAATTCGTTCGCGTTCATCACTGGATTCGTTCGTGTTCGTCTGGATTCGTTCATCACTGGATTCGTTCATCACTGGATTCGTTCGTCTGTCGTTTTCTGGATCGTTTTCATCACTGAGTCGCTTTCTGGATCGTTTGTTCATCTGTCGTTTTCATCAGTGATAAAATGGCGAGTGGAGGTCATTTCAAGTTTTCTCCATCTTCAGATAGGAAAGAAGATACAAAGTTTTGTGCTAGGTATGTTATTTTAGGGTTTTCGCTTTGTTTTATTATTAACATTATTAAACTCTGTATTTGAACTTTGATTTTAGGGCCAAAAGTTTTTCTCTACACTGTTAACAGAACTCAATGCCTTTATGCGTTTTTAATAATGTGGTCCATGTGTTTTTAATAATGTGGTCCATGCCTTTATGACTGATTTATTCAATGATTTGTTTTGTGTAGGCCAACTTCAGTCCACAGAGTTAGGTTAAGAATTAACCATGGGGGTAGTTTTGTAAACCACCCAGTGAAGATGTACGTTTGTGCCCAAGTGGATGAGATGAATTGGTCTTGGGATGTAGACTTAATGTCTCACATGCAAATTACTAAAATGGTCAAAAGTTTAGGATATATGAGTTTTAAACACTTGTGGTACCAGCATCCGAAGTACTCATTTACACGTGGACTTAGACCTCTCAACAATGACGAGGATGTATTAAAGTTTGCTGAAGATGTCAAAGGGTTCAACGTAATTGACGTCTTTGTGGAACACTGTATAGATAATCCTGAAACTGAACCAGATCAACCAGATTCTGAACCACTTCAACTAGATCAACCTGAACCTGAAGCTGTTCAACTTGAATCTGAAGCTGTTCAACCTGAATCTGCAGCAGTTCAAACTGAAGAAGATAAATCAGAATCTGAACCAGTTCAAACTGAACCAGATCAACCACAATCTGAACCTGTTGAACCTGAATCTGAAGCAGTCCATGGTGAAGATTATCTGAGTGAAGAAGATGAAGATTATGTTGCTAACTCAGATGATGACGATGATGATATGGGTGAGTTATATGACGATGAGGATTGGGACTGGATTTCTGAAATTCCAACTGAGATCTTTGTTAATGTTGGTGATGAAAATTCATTTGAAAGACATGAAAACCCAAGAGGAAATCCAGGGCCTAGTTTTGCCAACTGATTTTGAAGAAATGATGTGAATTCTGATGATTTGGATACTCCACCAGGAAGTGAAGTTGATGAAGAGAATGTTAGGAAATTTCCTAAGTTTAACCAACCTGAAAATGGTGATGAAGTAAGGTTTGAGTTTGGCCTAAAGTTCAATACAAAAAGAGCAGGTTAAGAATGCTGTTAAAGATTTTGCAATGGAGACTAAGAAAAACTTGTATTTCAAAAAGAATGATGAAGAGAGAATTATTGTTAGGTGTGAGCCAGAATGTCCATTTTACATGAGGATCAGTAAGAGGATTCAAATGAATATTGGCAATTAGTGAGTTTCACAGAGGATCATACATGTAATAGGAGGGCAAAAAATAAACAAGCTAAGACTGAATGGCTTGCCAAGAAATTCGTTCCTATGTTGAGACATACACCTGAAATGAAAACCCAATGGATTGATTATTGAGGCGCTTGATAAATGGGGTGTGAAGTTGTCTAAATACCAAGCATATAGAGCCAAAGTAAGAGCCATATAAATGATTCAAGGTGCTCAAAGGGAGCAATATGCACATTTGAGAGAATATGCTGATGAACTTAGGAGATCAAATCCAAACTCTACGGTTATTATTAAGTGTGGTATGTCTGAAATTGGACCAGTATTTGAGAGAATATATGTATGTTTGGAGGCTTGTAAGGCTGCATTTGCTAATACATGCAGGCCTTTAATTGGGTTGGATGCTTGTTTCTTGAAGGGAGAATATGGCGGTCAATTAATAGCCGCAATAGGTAAAGATGGGAATAATCAAATGATTCCCATTGCATATGCAGTTGTTGAAGCAGAAACAAAAGACTCATGGCAATGGTTTCTGGATCTTTTACTGGAGGACCTCAACAATGTTCAGCAAAAGCAATATGCATTCATTTCAGATCAACAAAAGGTATGTGTGCTGAAGTCTATGCTGAATAATCTGTTTTTAAGCAATCTGTTTAAGCAATCTGTTTTTAATGAATTTGTTTGTAAATAATATGTTTCAGGGATTGGTACGGCCATTGCCAACATTGGCGACCCATGTGGAACACGATTATGTGTTAAACACTTGTATGGGAATTGGAAAAAAAAGTATCCTGAAGGACATATGAAAGAGCTTCTTTGGTCGGCAGCAAGAGCTACTGTGGTCCAGGATTGGGAGAAAGCAATGCAAAAAATTAAGGCAATCAATGAAGATGCATGGAAAGACATGATGCAACTTCCACCATCTATGTGGACTAGGTCAGCATTTCGCACTGATACACAATGTGACCTTCAAGTAAACAACATGTGTGAGGCTTTCAACATGGCTGTATTGGAGTATAGAGATAAGCTATCATAACATTACTTGAAGGTTTGAAACATTACATTACAGTAAGGATTGTGAAACAAAAAGAACTCATGCTACGATATAGAGGCAATATATGTCCTAGTATTCAACAATATTGGAAAAGGCAAAAAGAGCAGCTGGGTGTTGGTTCGCAACTTGGCATGGAGATGATGATTTTAACTTGTTTAGTGTCACAAAATGGTGTAGATACTTATACGGTAATCTACACACAAACTTGTGCTTGTCGTAAGTGGGATTTGACCGGTATTCCGTGTTGCCATGCTCTTGTTGATATGGCATAACAAAGCTGATCCAGAATCGTACGTTTCACCTTATTATAGGTATAAAACTTGATTTTAACTGCATTATTGTTCTGGTCGGCATTATTGGTTCTGTTCCTGCATTATTGATTTTAACCTGCATTATTGGTTCTGTTCTGCATTATTGGTTATGGTTCTGCATTATTGATTTTTAACTGCATTATTGGTTCTGCATTTTATGTGTGCTTGTTCTGCATTGTGATGTTCTGCATTATTCTGCATTGTTCTGATTTTGATGTGCTTTTCGCATTTTGATGTGCTGCTTGTTCTGGTTCTGCATTATTATGTGCTGTTGTTCTGGTTCTGCATTTTGATGTGCTGCTTTGTTTGGTTCTGCATTATTATGTGCTGCTTGTCTGGTTCTGCATTTTGATGTGCTGCTTGTTCTGGTTTGGCTTGTTTTGGTTCTGCATTATTCGTGCTGCTTGTTCTGGTTCTGCTTGTTCTGGTTCTGCATTTTTGATTGTGCTGGTCTCTGCTGGTTTTTATCTGACTGGTTCTGTGGTATTTATTCTGGTTTATTTTGATGTGGCTGCTGTTTTATTCTGCTGGTTCTGTGCTGTTCTGCTGGTTTTATTCTGGTTTTATTTGATGTGCTGCTGGTTGATTTCTGCTGGTCTGTGCTGGTTCTGCTGGTTTTATTCTAGTTTTATTTTGATGTGACTGCTGGTTTTATTCTGATGTCTTGTGCTGGTTCTGCTGGTGTTTATTGATTGATGTGCTGTGGCTTTATTCTGCCTGGTTATGTGCTAGTTCTGCTGGTTTTATTCTGGTTTTATTTGATGTGCTGGCTGGTTTAATTCATGATGGTTTCTGTGCTGGTTCGCTGGTTTATTCTGGTTTAATTTTGATGTGCTGCTGGTTTTATTCTGCTGGTTCTGTGCTGGTTCTGCTGTTTATTCTCGTTTATTTTGATGTGCTGCTGGTTTTATTCTGCTGGTTGTGCTGTTCTGCTGGTTTTATTCTGGTTTTATGATGTGCTGTGGTTTTATTCTGATGGTTCTCTGTCGGTTCTGCTGTTTTTTGTGGTTAGTTTAGTTTTTGACATGTTTTTGGTTCTTTAAATAGGAAACAAACTTCTGACATGTTACTCTTACATTATAATGCATCAAAAATGGACACCAAAACTTTTCATGCATCAAATAGGAGATCCTATAAATCCCCCAATCATGAGAAGAGCACCGGTAGACGAAGAATAAAAGGAAAAGTCCAATGACGAGTCAAAAATGTTCTAACACTACCAAGACAGTTTGCAACGTGAATGTAAGAACTGTGGGGAGCTTGGCCCAAACGAGGACATGCAAGGGTAAAGTGCAGCAGATAGAGAGATACCAAAAGGTGGAAATAACATCAACAGAACAAAGAGAGCAAAGACAACAAGGAGTTGGAGGTGATAAGGGAGAAACACCAACAATTTATCCAAAGATTCACAAGCTCCAAAATTAAGATTCACAAATCAATTGAAGACACGAAACTTGTATTTTTATTTTGTTATTATGAATATGTATCATACTTGGAACCTATATAATTTGGTGACTATGAATATGTACTTTTATTTTGGTTACTTGTGAAGGACACATTTTTATTTTGTAATGCATTAGTATGACATTTTGTTGGACTTAAGTTATGGAACGATTTATTTTGTAATGCAGTATATGTAATCATGGAATGATATCAAATTCTAATTCAGATTATGGACCAGATGATTCTAGAAAAATTGTTTTGATTATTGTCATTATTCTGATTATCAAATTTAGGTTAAAAATTGGAATATTGTTCTGATTATTTTGACCAGATTATTCTGATTATCAAATTTAGGTTCAAAAATTGGAATATGTTCTGATTATTTGACCAGATTATTCTGATTATTTCAAACAACTGCAAAATTGTTTTTACCATTAATTTTATTTATCACATATGATATCAAATTGATTTATTAACATGTAAAATAGACAATCATTATTACAATTATATACTAATTTATTTGATTATATTAAACAAGGTTACATTACATTACAATTCAACCATAACACACCTTAAATTACATCATTACAAAACACCTTAAATCCATATCATTTAATTACTTCAACATACAATAACCAAAGAACAATAATCAAAAGCCAGAAAGTGTCAGAAAGCCTTTTTTCTTTCAACTCACTCTTCATTTCATCATCACAATTTTTATCACATTATCTTCTTCTTGAATTCATTCAATCCTTTCATCAAAGACATAATAACTCTTTGCACGTTCTATCATTGCCATCAACCAATCAAAAAAATTGCAAGATTTTTTACCCTGTAACTAAACATAACAACAACAAAAAATTCCAGAAGTACGTAAGCATACAGAAAACAATTTAAATAAATAAAATTCCAGAAATTTTCGATAAATAGTTTATCCTTTATAACAATCCACAACCATTAAACCGTTTCGACCTGTGATTTTCAGTCAGTCCAAGACAGTACAAAAAAAAAATCTCAAAGAGATTCAAGTCCACACAAACATTCTCTTCTTCTAATCTTCTAAATGAGAATGTGCTGCTAAACTGATATACGAATGACAAGACATTCTTTTCCAAAAAAACGAGAACAAGAGAAGAAACAACGAAAATACAATACGAAGACAGAACAAAGCACAACACGACACACGTCACGACCACCAGCGAAAACATGAGGGAAGAAAACACAGGACGAACACCAACACAGGACAAACACAATAACAACGAACACAGACGAAACACGAACACCAATACGAGACGATGAGAAGAAAACATCAGACGAACACCAAACACATGGACGAAAAACAAACACGAACAGAGGACGAAACCAACACGGAACACGAAGACGGTGACCAACAATGAAGAAGAAGACGGTGACCAACAATGAAGACGAAATCGAATCGGAACACGAAGACGGTGACCAACAATGAAGACGAAATCGAAATCAGAATCGGAATCTGTTAAGATGAAGAAATCGAAATCGAATCGATTTGGGAGCTTTTGAATTGGGGTTGTTTGTTGAAGCGATGCTTCTGGTTCAATTTAGGGTTCATTTTCTTTTAATTAATTATAACAAATAAATTTTATTTGTAATAATAATTTTTAACAATTATAATAAGATTTTAAAAATATATAAATTATATTTTTTAATATTAGAAATAATATTATAAATAATTTTATTCCACGTATGCGTCTGCCACATCAGCTTTTTTTTGACACGTCATTTAAAAAATGCCCAACTCATGATGATTTGGACTCAAATTCTGTTTGGGGACTAAACTTGGGGAGAAAAACAAATGGGGAGACTACTTCATTTTCACCTATAATAGGGGGATCACAAAGTGCAATTAAGCCAAATTACTATTAATCTAAATTGGCACTGCTTACCATTGTAACAACTAATCTCAGGTCTTTGAAGGCCTCACGAAGTTAAAGATCAAACTTTTTCCTAAAAGGCATCATCATTACCTTATTTATTTCAAATTAAAATCTGAAGAGATATAAATAGATATGATTGGACGGGAATACGAACGATTAATCAACAAGACATTTAAAAATTTTCTATATTTACAAAAATCTTTCAAATATATATAGATAATGTTAATGATATAAAGCTAAAAATTAACATCTCTAATATATTTAACTATATTTTTAAGTTAATAAAAATATATTCGATACAACATAACACATTCCAACAACATATTCAAACTAAATATTTCCATTCTTTTGCCGCTTTGATTAATAAAAAATAATCCTTTTTTCAATGAATTCTTTAAAAAAAGCCTTTACTTTGACAATGTAAAAAAATATATAAAGATATTAATTAAAAATGCTAAATACCATTAAATATTATGCCTAAAGCTAATTTAGCAAGGATTATATGACCATGATGCAATTAACTATCTTACCCGTAATGCTCATAAAGAAATATAATTTCTTTGATACAAATACAAAGAAAAGGATTATAAGGTCATTGTTATGAATAATTAAAATAAAAAGAGAGATCCTCGTATTTTATATTTTAAATAAATTCAAATTTCTTGATTGAGAACTAAATGTATCTATATTCATAGTATGATAAGTTGAAATATAATTATCGTATATTTGTTAAAGTTACAAATTCAAATTTTAAAACTTCTTATATCTTTGATAAGTAACATATAAAAGAGATAGTTCATAAAAATTTTAGCAAATAAAAAAGAATAGTTACCGATTATGTTCGTATACTCAATTCCCTAATTATGAAACTTCAAAGTATGCTTCCAACTATAGAACGTAAATTCCAAAGGTAAGATAACACATTCATGTGATAATTAGACATGATTGTTTACCATGGTAGTTGTCTACTTGTCCTTTTTGTAGCACAACTATGAGTTATGGTAAATTTGATGGCTACAGCCACAAAACACTTCCAAGTGCCAAGGACCTACCTCATGAGCATTCAGTTATTATTTCTAAAATTAAAATATACAAATGCCTTGGGCCTCAAAAACAATTTTTTGAAAAAGTTACTTTTTCAGTCAACTTTTTATTTGTATAATTATATATATCTTTTCTAATATAAAAGTATATACTTTTAAGAATTACTTAAAGATTTTGCACAAATATGTATTCATGATTAAGTACATATTACTAAAACTATCGACATAAATAAATTAGAATTGTAAAAAAAAATAGATAGAAACAAGTAAAAAAATATATTTATTCTAAACAATGAAGTCATTATATTATTTATTACATGACGAAATTACAACCTAAATTATGGAACAAATTTATAGGATAGTAAATCCTCTATAATCACCAATTTCCGAAAGAAGCTTTAAAAAATGAAGAAATATGAGGTAACTCGAATAAGCTACACACTCCACAACGGCCAAAGACGGATATGGTAACGGAGCAATGTTTAGTCTAAGAGTAAATTTGTTTATGCCACATCTAATCCTCAATGCAATTCAACAATAAAAAGTGTAAGTATAGAAGTACGCCTAAGAGGGGAGGGTGAATTAGGTGTTAGTAAAGTTTCTTGTTTTTAGTGATATGGTAGTTGAATTTTCTGAGTTTAAGAACAAAGCTTAATAAAAATTGCAGTAAGTAAATGAACACTTTAAGATTTATCCTGGTTCCCCTTATAACCAAGGGTATGTCCAGTCCTCTTGCACACCACAAGAGATTTTCCACTATTGTTAGAATAAGTACAAGTCCCACCTAGGACCTTTGTTACAAACTCCTAACAATCACCCTAAGATAGCACACCACTATCTTAGTTTACAAAACTTGAAGAAAGAACACCACTTTCCTCAATTTACAACACTTGAAGAAAGT
The DNA here is from genome assembly GCA_002896215.2 of Cicer echinospermum. NCBI lineage: Eukaryota > Viridiplantae > Streptophyta > Magnoliopsida > Fabales > Fabaceae > Cicer > Cicer echinospermum. The sequence goes on from PGTU02013810.1 coordinate 25,185, forward strand.
ACACCATTTTCTTCAATTTACAACACTTGAATGGTTTAGCAATATGGATTTTGACTTAGATCAATATGATATAATAGTGATGTACAATGATAACATCCAATATAATTTCAAGTACACTAGAGAACTTTTCTCAATGATATGAAATGTAAAATCTGTACTTGAAATATAAAAGTGAAACTTTGAATAAATCAAAACATTTTAGAAAGTTTGTTCAAAGTTTGTTCAAGGTTTGGTTGTAGGATTGGTTGTTGTTTGATATGAAGTTATGGGTATTTATATTCCATAAACATCTTCTCAGATTCGTGGCCATTGATCCAAGAGGGTTGATGAAAGAATACAATGATTTGAAGCCATTCCAGATCTGAAAAATTGTATTGCTTCCAGTTGTATTCGAATACAGGATGTGTGTATTCGAATACACCTCTTTGTAACGTTCAAAAATGTTCAAAAATATTCAAAAATTACACCTTGTATTCGAATACACATGTGTGTAGTCGAATACAGATTAGTGAAAATTTGCCACTGACTTACTTTGTATTCGACTACAGAAGGTTGTAGTCGAATACATATATGAGGATTTTGGCCACTGACTTGATGTGTATTCGACTACACATAGTCGTAGTCGAATACAACTTTGAGATTTTTGCTTCTGACTTGCTTTGTATTCGAATACGTGATGCTGTATTCGAATACACTTATGTATTTTGTCTAAATATATATTTTTCAAACATTATTTATATATTTTTTTACTTTTTGAAAATCCTTTTGATGCATATGCTAAAATGAAAGTTCTCATGTGCATTTGAAATATACGAATATTAGATTGCATCATGTACCTTTACATATAAAACTTCTAGCATATTTGACCATAGTTGTCTTTGATGTTTGACTTTTTTTGAGCTTGCAACTTGATCACTTTCCTTGGTCTTTGTCTTCATCAAAAACATGTATTTTACAAAAAGGTTTCATGAAAGTGAGACATCAGATACGATTTATTTATTTAAAATGCCTTATGACAACAAAATAAAACCCAATTTCTTAAATTTACAATCTTTCGAATGGTTGATTCTAACATGTAAACATATACTATTTGTTCTTGCAAGATTCCAAACATGTTTTGACATGGAATTTACGGCACGGGCATCTGAAAATAAAAAACATTAAAATCACGTAAGAAGCACAACTAATATAATCAATGACTAAATACATTTAGTACCTTATTAATCATGTAATATCTAAGTTTATTACCAAACTCTCGGCGTTTGGTACTTCAATTATTGTACATTTTAAAAATGATTTTTTCTATTTCTTTTAGAGTCTCAAGAAATAAATATTGAAGTAAGTTCTTTCAACATGAACTTTAATTATAGTTACACGATGTCCATGTTATAGTTAAGTCCATATTTTAATTTATATAATCGGTGTTTGATCCATAGATTATTTTAAACCAATTAACTAAAATAAAAATATCTCAACCGCCTCATAAACGTCACGTCATCAATAATTAGCATAAGCAATGGTACACAACATATTAAATAAAACGTGGAATCGACGGATGTCTAATCCATTGAAAAAAATTTAAGGACAAGCCTAGTTGAAATATATTTAACCATCAATACTACTAGCTTATAAAATGCTTTTCATGAATATATAATAAAAGAGATAAAATTTGATCTTACCAAAATCAGGAAGAAGCACAACTAGTGGTACAATCATATGCATCTTCGGATAATGTCTTATGGCAATTCAATAATCCACAAGAAGCAACACAAGCTATATAAATTGTACTATTTGTTTCTTAAGCTCTTGGAGATTCATCATCTTTTGCAAAATTGAACACAATCATTGTCATAATCATGGCGACAATCATGACAATATTTTTCATCTCACTATTTCACATGACTCAATTCTCTAAGTAAAAATTGATTTTCTCCAAGGATATGTTTAATTTGATTGGATAATATAAGTTGAATAAGAACCTCCATTTATAAGCATAGAAAAATAATTTAGACCTAAATTTTACATACAAAAACTATACATCATGTTCATAAATTTTTTCACATTCAATTTCTTATTTTGTTATAGCAACATATTAGAATACAATTAATAATTGTCTCTTCCGGAATATGATGTGGTTTATAGTAATTAAGAAATTAAGACTTAAAAAATTAAGTTGTTGTATTTAGTGTAAAACTAATTTTGACAAAAATGTTTTATTATATTTCACCACTTGATATGTCATAATACTATTTCCTAACATACCTACAAAATATCTTAATTTAAAACCACGATTGGATGTATGAATAAAACCAAATTCCAGTTTAACATATAAACTAAACTCTTATAAAAACGGATTAACTGAATCATTTAGAGTTATGCAGTGGCTGTCTAAAAATTAAATAATTAGGCACATAAAGTTTAGTATTTCTTATACAAAGTTTTCCAAATATTATATTATGTTATTTAATTTGTAAAATATGTCAAGAAATATCCATAAGGTGAGTTTAATTGTATAATTGTGTTTAAATA
>PGTU02013811.1:0-47045 GCA_002896215.2 Cicer echinospermum
GCCATATTATAATGAGATGATTATCTTACTGAGTGAATTTTGATGTTATAATATGATACTATTTACTTAAATATTTTGATATTATGCGTATAATGTGATTATGATTTACGGTCTATTATGATTGTTGCGTGTTTCTTCTTTACTTATATATACTATTAACATGATTTTTGAAACTCACCTCCTTCGTTGTTTGTGTTTGACGTGGCTTGGCCCTGCGTTTGCAAAATCGCCAGTGCTTACAGGTTAATAAAGTTTTTTCTTTGAAGTTCAAGTTTGAGACGAACCCCGCTCTGATACGGTGACATCGGAGAATAAGGGTTTGTAATTTTTGTATTTTACCTTATTTATTTTGAAACGACTTTTGTCATGAAAACCATAAAGTACTAGTTAGGTTTTTTAGAATTAAAATCCAAAGTAATTATACTTAATTCAAGCTTATGAGATTGCACTTATGGGAGAAAGACAGTTTAAAGTGTCCTTTTGATTTTTTGAGAAACGTGGATATCCTAAATTAAAAATTAAATTTTTATTTTCTTGGAAACATATTTTGTATTTATCCGCCTGCAATTTTATAGAAATATGATTATTACCATTATTATATATTATATATTTTGGGGTTTAGGGTGTCACATTAGTGGTATAGAGCAGGTCTGTCCAATCAGCCGAGTGCGGCGAATTGTCGAATTCCTGTGTTACGAATGTTAGTCGTGTGAATTGTGTTTTCTTGTGTTGTAATTAAATTATTTCTCTATGATGGTTTTCCCCAGTTATTATAATTGTGTTAAATGATTATAATGCTTATATTATTATACATATTTTCGAGATTACTAATTAACTGGTTTATTAATGCTTACTTCTGATTGTTGTTATGGATCCTTAAATCCTACTTAAGTGAGTAAATAAACCATGAATTAATTGTTAAGATTTGAGTTAATTTTAATTGTTTGACAAGTTTATGTTAGTTACTTGTTGCTTATTGCTTGCCCTACCTAACTATGATTTTTGCACTTCTTGTTTTATATGAATAGTTGAAATAATAATTTCATTGGACCAAGTTGATATCACCCTTAATTCAATTTAAAATATTTAGATTTGATATTGATTTGTTTAATGTTATCTAATAATAATTGATTGAAAACACTTGATTTCCGTATGAATTATATGTTTAAAAATTAAGTATTGACTTTACTAGGTACAATTATTTATATTTTTGTTGAAACTAATTAGAAAAAAAAGATGTTTCGTTTTCTTAAACTTGAGTTAGATAGCAAATATGTCTCTTATGTTTCAAAGTTTTAATTTTTGACAAAAAAATTTTTATTTTTAATTTATGTTGGCTTGTGCTTAATGAAAAAAATTGCATTTTAAATGAATGAATGTTAACTTTTAAATCACTTGAAAGTGTTATGATTGGTTGTACTAGATGAGTTGAGTTTTGATATTTGGTATTTGAAAACAATTTACAATGTTCGTCATGATTTAGATAGTATGAAATTCATATTAACTAGCAATGGTAATTATTGAATATTAGGGTTGTTATAACTTAGAATTTTTTAAAAAATGACATTTTGAAGAAGTTAAAGTTTACCTATTTTATTATGATGCAAAATAAACTTTTGTGTAAAATGAGTGATTTGTTCATTTTATAAAATACCAATAATTATATTGCTCTGATTATATTTAATGTTTAAAACAGCTAAAATTTACAGCATTTTACTTGTCTTGTTTTTTAGAAAATTGGAAAAGAGTTTGTTTATTGTTGGTTCTAGGGGGCTGGTTCGTAATATATTGAATCGTGGAGGGTATTGAGATATTTATTTGAAATGATTGATTTTTTTTTAATTATGATATTATGAACTCATTTAGAGGGAGACCGATGTTAGAGTTTTAGAGTTTAAGAAACTCTCCAGTTGATTTACAATAGTACTAACCGATAAAATGTATATTAATGAGAAAAGAGAGTAAAAAGAATGGGGAAAAAAAAAACAAAAGTTTTTAAAAAAATTTCCAAACAGTGAAATTCTTTTTTGAAAAGTTATCTAAATTTTGGATTCTATATTGATGTATTAACAAGTAGATTTTATTTATTTATTATGAATTAACCTAACAAAATGGTATGCATTAGATTGGTATGTGTAAGAGTGCATCCAGTAGATTTGATATGTGTAGAGTGGACTCATGTAGAATTGGTGTGCGTATAGAAACTAAAATTATTTTATCAATTTTTTTTTAATTAAATTACAATTTTCATTTGAGACTCAATTTTTACGATTAGAACGAGAACTCCAAAAATCTTAAAAATTGATGGTGTGTTAAGTTTTGGGACCAATTTTGTGGCTTGGAAAAAACTGAATGACTATATCTATTAAGAAGGTTAATGTATTTAGTTGTGAGAGGAGGCCTACTAATTTGTAGATTTATGAATTAGTGTAATTCATTATCATTAGCGATCGTATTTCGAACAAGACGATGGCTAGTGTTCAAATCTAACGGGAACCCAAACACATTTTAAATTTAAACAAGAAATTCTATAATGGGTCTCCCGGTCCCTCGATTTCATTTGGCTTTTCGAGTGACTTTTGCACCCATCGACGATAGGACCAACATCTTGTATTTTCGGAGTAGACGATAGCTAGTGGTAAATCTGGCGCGGAACCCGGAAAAATTTAAATTCTGGAGAAATGCTATAATGGTCTCAATGGTCTCGATTCATTTGACTTTTCGGGCGAACTTTTGTTACCCTCGGACAAAATGGACCAACATCTGTATTTTTCGGATAAAGATGACTAGTGTCTGAAATCTGGCACGGAACCTCGAAACAAATTATAAATTTTAGAGAGAATGCTATAAGAGTCTCTCAGTCCTAGATTTCATCGGGACTTTTCAGGCGATTATCCGTCCACCCAACGAAATTGGACCGAAATAAGGTTGGTGTTTAAAAAAATCCCCGATATCATCTAGACTTTTCTGCAATTTTCTACACCAATACAAAATGGAACCAAAATTCCGTATTTTAGACAAATGATGGCTAATGTTCAAAATATGACCCGAAACAACAATTATAAATTTACGGAGGAAGAATGCTTTTTAATTATTAATATTATTTGAAAACTCTATTTTTAAATGCTATTAATATTCGTTAAATAGTTTTACTAGACAAGGAAATAATAATAACATATAAGAAAATAGAGTTGTCAAATAAAGTAATAATATATATTAATTTTACAACTCAATTTTGTTATATGTTATTATTAATTTTCGTTATTTAAGTACAACACAAAACGAAGATAATAATAACGTATAATAAAATAGAGTTGTAATAAGTCATGGTAATTATTAATTTATTGTGATAATCTCTATTTTGTTAATGTATTATTTATCTCATTTTGAGTTTGACCACTGCATAACGAAGATAGTAATATCATTTAATAAAATAGGGTGTCAAATAAATATGTAACTATTACTTTATTTGACAACTCTAATTTATTATATGTTTATTATATCTCTGTTATTATAGGTTTAACTTCTTAACAAAGGATATAAAAAACATATATAAAATAGAGTTGTCAAATAAGTAATAATTACATATTTATTTTACAACCAATTTTTTAAAGTATTATTATTCATTATTTAGTACAACTAAAACGTAAGATAATAATAACATATAATAAAATAGAGGTTGTCATTAAATATGTAATATTACTTATTTGACAGTTCTATTTTATTATATGACACTATTATTTTGTACATGTAGTTTGTACTTTATAATGAATATAATAGAAAATATAAAATAAGAGTTTCTATCAACGTAATAATTACATATTTATATTGGCAACTCTATTTTTTTATATATTGGTTATTATCTTTGTTTAAATAGTTTTTGTTCGGTAACGAAGATGATAATAACATATTAATAAATACGAGTTTGTGCAATAAATATGTAATTATTTGTTTATTTGACAACTCAATTTTGTTCTATGTTATTATTATTATTATCGTTTATAGTTCTATAACATAACTAAGATAATAATTAAACATAAAATAAAATAGAGTTGTCAAACAAATAAGTTTATAACGAAGTAAATAATAACATATTACCAAAATAGGGTTGTCAAATAAAGTAATAATTACATTTTTATTTGACAACTCAATTTTTTATAATGGTTTTATTAATTTCGGTTTGTAATTGTACGTAAATCGAGAAAAAATAATAACATATAACAAAATTGAGTTGAAAATTAAATAGAAAATGAAGATAATAATAATATTACAAAATAAGTTGGTAATAAATATCTAAGTATTCATTATTTTTGGCCCACAACCCTCTTTTGTTTTATTTAAATTTATTATTTTTAATTATTATCCTTTCGTTTTAAGGTATTATTTCATAAAAAGATAAATTAATAAAATATAAATAAAATAGAGTTGTTTAAATTAAAATAATAATTACTTATTATTTTACAACTCAAATTTTGTTATACATTTATTATTACTTCAAATTATAAGTAAAACTATAAAACGAAGATTAAAATGAACTATATACATAACAGGAGGTATAACAACTCTATTTTATTATATGTTAGTATGACTTCGTTATGAAGTACAACTAGTATACGAAAATAAAAATTAACATATAATAAAATAGAGTTGTCAAATAACAACTAAGAAGTACATATTTATTTTGAATAAACACCAATATTATTATGTTAATTTATTATCTCGTAATGTTTGTAACAACAATAAAACAAATTAATAATAACATATTAATAAAATAGTTGTTTTCAAATAAGTAATAATTACTTATTTTATTAGACAACTCTATTTTTATTAACGTATACTATTATCTTCGTTTGTAGTTTGTACTCAATTCGAAGATAAAATATATATAAATAATAGAGATGTCAAATAATTAATTATTTCATATTTATTTGCTACTCAATTTGTTATATTTATTATTATCTTTGTTATTAAGTTATAAACTACAAAACCGAATGATAATAATAACATGTATAAATAGTGGTTGTCAAGTTAATACGAAATTACATCATTTATAGACAACTCTATGTTATTAAATATTATTATTAATTTAATTTTGTTAATTGTACTTAAAACGAAGATACTAATACATATAATTAAATAGAGTTGTCAAAATAAATAAATTATTATATAATTTATTTGACAATTCAATTTGTTATATATGTTATTATTATTTTTGTTATTAGTACAACAACAAAACGAAATAATATACAATTTATATAAATAGTGTTGTCAGTTACTTTATTTGAAAACTCTATTTTATTATATGTTAAATTTATCTTTATAAGATAGTTGTACTAACATGATAAAGATAAATAATAACATATAATTAAAATAAAATTTGTCAAAGAAAATTACTAATTACATATTTATTTGATAAACTCAATTTTATTATATATTATTAACTTATTTATGTAGTAACAAATAAAACGAAAGATAATAATACATATAATAATATGTTGTCCAAATAAAGTAATAATTACTTATTTTATTAGACAACTTATTTATTAAATATTATTATTTATAATCTTCTTTTGTAGATTCTTAATAACGAATATATAATAACATATAACAAATAGAGTGTCAAGTATTAATTATTTTTTATTTATTTGACAACACAATTTTTTATATTTAATTATTATCTTATTATTAAGTATAACTATAAAAAGAAGATAAATAATAACATATAATAAAATAGAGTTGTCAATAAATTAATTTTGACATATTTATTTGACAACTCAATTTTGTTATATTTATTATTATCTTTGTTATTAATTACAATTACAACGAAGATTAATAATAACATTTAATAAAGAAGATTAGAATAACATATAATAAAATTATTTTTCTAACAAATTAATAATTACATCCTTTATTTGACACTATAATCAATATTATGTTATTATTATGTTCGTTTTGTACTAATATTTGCGAATATGATTATAACCCTATATACTATAACCCGAAACCCAAACCCAAAACTAACTTAAATCCAAACCTGTAACCTTAAACCCTAAAAAACCCTAAACAACTAAACCCGAAATCATTGCAACCTTAAACTCTAAACCTTAATCCCTACAACGTGATTTCTTAAACCCTAACATCACCTAACCACACTAAACCCTAATAAAATAAATATGTAATTTATTCTTTATTGCATATTTGTTTTTTATATGGTTATTATTATTCTAATTTGTTATAAAGTAAACTATAAACGAAAGGATAATATAATTATTAAAATTAAATTCAGAGTTGTCAAATAAAGGTAATTAATTACATATTTATTTGAACACTCTATTTTATTATCTGTTACGGATTTTAAGTCCATTTTTGTCAGGTGGTACGAAAATCACCCAAAAAGCTCCAGATGAAATTAAGTAGCGGAGAGACTTTTAGCATGCTTTTCCTTAAATTTATAATTGTGTTTCAGGTAGATTTCAAACACAGCCATCGTCATGTAGAGAAATACAAAATTTAGTCCATTTTGTCAGGGGTACGAAAAATCGCCCGAAAGTCCAGATGAAATCGAGACTCAGAAGACCTTATAGAATTCTCTCCTAATTTAAGACTGTGATTCGGGTTCCGTCTAAGATTATAACAACAAAGCCATCGTCTAGTCCGAAAATACTGTTTTCGGTCCTTTTTGTTTGTTTGGTATGAATTTCAAAACCCTAGCAATCAGATTTTAAACCCTAAGCCATCATCTGTTAAATATAAAAAGAATTGGTCCTCATTTTTGTCGGGTGGTACGATTGCACGAAAAAGTCAGATGATATCGAGTAGTGTGAGACCCTTTATTGCATTTCTTCTCCTAATTTAAAATTGAAGTTTCGGTTTTCGATGTTTCGATTATATTTTCAAACACAAGCCCATCATTTGGTTCTAAATATGATTCCAAAATAATAATAACATAAACAAAATTGAGTTGTAATAAATATGTTAGATTATGACTTTATTTGACAACTTTACAACTCAATTTTTTTTTATGTTATATTATTTTCGTTATTAGTACAATACAAAACTAAGAAATAATAACGAATAATAAAACAAGTTTCAAATAAATATGCTAATTATTCATTTATTTGATAATTCTATTTTATTATACGCTTATTATTATCTTTATTTTAAAAGTTTGACTACATTAATGAAGATAGTAAATCATTTAATAAATAGAGTTTGTCAATAAATATGTAATTATGTACTTTATTTGACAACTCTTATTTATTATATTGTTATTATAACTGATTGTATGAGCTAAAACTATAAAACGAAGACATAATTAAACTGTATAGATTTTGACAGATTTTCAACACCTAAAGCCATCGTTTTGTGTTCGAAAATACGGATTTCGATCCATTTTAGTTGGGGGTAACGAAAATTGCCGAAAAAAACCATAAGAAAATCGATGGACCGGACCCCATAAGCATTCTTCTCCAAAATTTATAACTGTGTTTCGGGGTTCTACGCCAGATTTCAAAACATAGCCATCGTCTGGTCCGAAAAATATGATTTTCGCGTCTTTTTTGTCGGGTTGGCTTACAAAATCCCCCAAAAAGACCAATTGAAATCGAGGACCAGGAAAACCCTTATAGCATTATTTCCAAATTTGTATAATTATGTTTCGGCGTTCCGCATCAGATTCAAACACTACATCGGTCGATTTTTGTGGGGTGATACAAAAATGCCTTGAAAGTCAATGAAATTGGGAGGACCAAGGAGACCCTTATAAACATTCTTCTCCTAAATTATAAAATGCCTTTTCCATTTGCGTCTGATATTTCAAACACTAACCATCGTTTTGGTTCGAAACTAAGGACTTTGTCCATTTGTGTGGTGGTCGAAAATTGCCCCAAAAAAGTCTAGATGAAAATCGAGTACCAAGAGACCATTTATAACCATTCTCCTCCAAAATTATAACAGTATTCGGGTTTGCGGCAGATCTCCAAACTCTAGCCATAGTCTTAGTCTGAAAAATACTGATTTTGGGTCCTTCTTTTTGGTCAAGTAGGGGTACGAAAATCGCCAAAAAGTCCAGATTGAAATCGAAGAACCGAGAGTCCCTTATATCATGTTTGGTCCATTTTAGTCGGGTGTTACATAATCGTCCAAAAAATCCAAATTAAATCGAGGACCTGGGAGACCCTTTATGTCATTCTCTCCAATATTATATATTGTTTCGGGTTCCAGCCAGTTTAAAACACTAACCATTGTTTTGTGTGAAGATATGAATATCGACCCTTTTAGTTCGGTGGTACAAAAAATCGCCCGGAAAAGTCCAGATTGAAAACGAGGACCAAGATCCTTTATAGCATTCTTCTCCAAAATTATAATATTTTCGGCTCCGGCCCCAGATTTTAAAACATCTAGCATCGGTCTGGTCTGAAATACCGAATTCAGTTCATTTTTTGGTGGGTGGTACGAAATGCCCAAAAAAGTCCAAATGAAATGTTGGACCAGGACACCCTTACTACATTCTTCTTCAAACACTTAGCCATAGTCTTTGTTCGAAATATACGAATTTAGGTCCATTTAGTAAGGTGGTAGGAAAAATTGGCCCCGACAAGTCTAGATGAAATCGAGGACCGGGAGACCCTTATATGCATTTTCTCCAAAATTTATAACTGTGCTTTCGGGTTTCCATGTCAGATTTCAACACTAGCCCATAGTCTTTTTGGAAATATGGGATTTCGATCCATTTTAGTTGGATTGGTATTGAAAATCGCCCGAAAAGTCAGATGAAATCGTAGGATCAGGAGACCCTTTAGCATTCTTTCCAAAAATTTTAACTAACTGTGTTTTTGGGTTCCGCATCAGATTTCAAACACTATCCATCGTCTTTGAGAAATACAGATTTAGTCCCATTTTTGTCAGTGTGGTATGAATCTCCCGAAAAAGCCAGATGAAATGACGGACAGAAGACCTTATAGAATTCTTTTTTCTCCAATTATAAGACGTGGATTCGTTCCGTAAGATTTAAACTACAAGCCATCATCTTGTTCGAAAATACGGTTTTCGGTTCCATTTTTGTTGTTTTGTTATGATTTTCAAACCCCTTAGCAATCAGATTTTAAACCCTAGCCATCATCTTGTACAAAAAAAAGAATTTGGTCCATTTTGTAATCGGGTGGTACGATTTTCGCACGAAAAGTTCAGATGCATATCGAGTTAGTGTGAGGGACCCTTATTTGCATTCTTCTCCTAAATTTAAAATTGTGTTTTCGTTGTTTCGAGTCGGATTTTCAAACACAAGCCATCATTTGGTTCATAAAATATGGTTCCAAAATAATAATAACATATAACAAAATTTGAGTTGCTTAATATAAATATGTAATTTATGACTTTATTTGACAAGTATCGTAAATTTTAGGATTCTATAATTGATGTATTTTACAAGTAGATTTATTATTTAATTTATGAATTAAACCTTAACAAAATGGTTATGCTTAGAATTGGTATGTGGTAGAGGTGCATCATGTAGATTGATATGTGTAGAGTGACTCATGTAGATTGGTGTGCGTATAGAAACTAAAATTTATTTTGATCATTTTAATTATTAAAATTACAATTTTCATTTGAGACTCAATTTTAAGATTAGTAACAGAACTCCAAAATCTTTAAAATTGATGGTGTGTTAAGTTTTGACCAATTTTGTGGCTTGACAAAAACTGATGACTATATCTATAAGAAGGTTAAGTATTTAGTGTGAGAGGAGGCTATACTATTTTGTAGATTTATGAATTAGTGTATTCATTATCATTAGGTAATCCGTATTTTCGAACAAGACGATGGCTAGTGTTCAAATCTAACGTGGAACCCAAAACACATTTTATAAATTATAACAAGAATTCTATAATGGTCTCCCGGTCCTCGATTTCATTTGGACTTTTCGAGTGACTTTTGCAACCATCGACGATAAATGGACCAACATTCTGTATTTTCGCAGTAGACGATAGCTTAGTGTGTAATCTGGCGCGGAACCCGAAACAAAGTTATAAATTCTGGGGAGAAGAATGCTTATAATGGTCTCATGGTCCTCGATTTTCATTTGAACTTTTCAGGGCGACTTTGTACCCCTTCGACAAAAATGGACCAAAACATCTGTATTTTTCGGATAAAAGGATACTAGTGTCTTTAAAGTCTGGCACGGGAACCTGAAACCATACTTATTAAATTTTAGAGAAGAATGCTTATAAGAGTCTCTCAGTCCTCGATTTTCATCGGGACTTTTCAGGCCGATTATCGTACCACCCAAACGAAATTGGACGGAAAAGAAGGTGGTGTTTAAAATCCCGCCGATTCATCTAGACTTTTTCTGGCAATTTCGTACCACAAACAAAAATGGAACCAAAATTCGTTATTTTTAAGACCCAAATGATTGGCTAATGTTCAAATATGACCGAACCACAATTATAAATTTACGAGAAGAATGTTTTTAATTATTATATTATTTTGAAACCTATTTTATTAAATCTATTAATATATTCGTTAAATTAGTTTTACTAGACAAGGAAAATATAATAAATATAAGAAATAGAGTTGTCAAATAAAGAATAATAATATATTAATTTTACAACTCAAATTTTAGGTTATATGTTTATTATTATTTTCGTATTTAGACCAACTACAAAACGAAGATAAATAATAACGTTAATAAAATAGAGTTTAAAATAAGTATGTAATTATTAATTTATTTGATAATATCCTGACTTTTGTTATATGTTGATTATTATCTTCCATTTTGAGGTTTGACTGCATAACGAAGATAGTCATATCATTTAATAAAATAGGGTTGTCAAATAAATATGTAAACTATTTACTTTATCTGACAACTCTATTTATTATTGTTATTATTATCTTCTGTTTAATAGGTTTACTTCTTTAACATAAGATAATAAACCATATAATAAAATAGAGTTGTTCCAAATAAAGTAAATACATATTTATTTACAACTCAATTTTTATTAAGTTATTTTTTATTTTCATTATTTGATACAACTAAAAACGGTAGATAATAATAACATATAATAAAATAGAGTTGTCATATAAAAAAATTTAAAGTATTATTACTACTATTTGACGTTCTATTTTATTATAAGACACTATTATCTTGTCATGTAGTTGTACTTTATAATGAATATAATAGAAACATATAATAAAATAGAGTTATCTAATCAAGTAAATAATTACATATTTATTTGGCAACTCTAATTTTTATATATTGTTACTTTGTTTGTTAAGTTTTTTGTTCGTAAGAGATAATAATAACATTATATAAAATAGAGTTGTGATAAATATGTAATTATTTCTGTTTATTTGACACTCAATTTTGTTCTATGGTTATTATTATTATATCGTTTATAGTTCTAGTTAACATAACTAAAGATAATATACATAGACAATAAATAGAGTTGTCAAAAATAAGTTATCGAAGTAATAATAACATATTACAAAATTGGTTGTCAAATAAGTAATAATTACAAATTTTTATTTGACACTCAATTTTTTATATGGTTTAATTAATTTCGTTTGTAATTGTACTAATAACGGAAAAAATAATCATATAACAAATTGAGTTGAAAATTAAATAGAAAGATGAAGATAAATAATTATTATAACAAAATAATGTTGTTAAATAAATATCTAAGTATTACATTATTTGACAACTCTGTTTTATTTAATATTATTATTATTATCTTCGTTTTAAGGTATTATTTCATAAGAAAGATAATATAAATATAATCTAAAATGAGTTGTTAAATAAAATAATAATAGATTTATTTTACAACTCAATTTTGTTATACATTAATTATCTTCAAAATGAAGTAAAACTATAAAACGAAGATAATATGACATATAGAAACATATACAACTCTATTTTATTATATTGTAGTATTGACATTCGTTATGAAGTACAACTATATAACGAAAATATAAAATAACATATAATAAAATAGATTGTCAAATAAACAAAAGTACATATTTATTTGATAAACACAATTTTATTATATGTTATTATTATCTTCGTTATGTTGTAAAACAATAAAAAAATATATAGTATAACAATATAATAATAGTGTTTCAAATAAAGTTAATAATTACTTATTTATTAGACAACTCTATTTATTAAGTATTACTTTATCTTCGTTGTTGTAGTTGGTACTCAATTACGAAGATAAAAATAATATATAATAAAATAGAGATGTCAAATAAATTAATTAATTCATATTTATTTGACTACTCAATTTTGTTATATTTTATTATATCTTTGTATTAAGTATAACTACAAAACGAAGATAATAATAACATGTAATAAAAATAGTGTTGTCAGTAAAGTAGAAATTACATATTTAATTGGACAAAACTCTATGTTATTAAATATTATTATTTAATTAATTGTAAATGTCTTAATAACGAAGATACTAATAACATTATTAAATAGAGTTGTCAAATAAATTAAATTATTATATATTTATTTGACAATTCAATTTGTTATATGTTATTATTATTTTGTTATTAAGTACAACCAACAAAACGAAGTAATAATACATTTAATTAAATAGTGTTGTCAATGTTACTTTATTTGAAAATCATTTTATATATTGTAATATTATCTTTATAAGATAGTTGTACTACATGATTAAGATAATAATAACTATAATAAAATAAATTGTCAATAAAATACTAATAACATATTATTATTTGATAAACTCAATTTTATTAATATATTATTAACTTATTTATGTAGTAAACAATAAACGAAGATAATAATACATATAATAAAATAGTGTTGTCACAAAAGTATATTACTTATTTATTAGACACTCTATTTTATTAAATATATTATTATCTTCGTTTTGTAGTTGTACTATAACGAAATATAATAATAACAGTATAACAAAATAGAGTTGTCAAGTAATTAATTATTTTTTATTTATTTGACAACACAAGTTTTTTATATTTTATTATTATCTTATTATTAAGTATAACTATAAAGAAGATAATAATAACATATAATAAAATAGAGTTGTCAATAATTAATTTTGACATATTATTTGACAACTCAATTTTGTTATATGTTATTATTATCTTTGTTATTATTCATTACAAAACGAAGATATAATAACATTTAATAAAGAAGATTAGAATAACATATAATAAAAATATTATTTTCTAACAAATTAATAATTACATCTTTATTTGACAACTATATTCAATATATGTTATTATTATGTTCGTTTTGTCTAATCTTTTGCAATGATTATAAACCCGTATATCTATAACCCGAACCTCAAACCCAAAACTTAAACCTTAAATCCAAACTGTAACCCTAACCCTAACACTAAACCGAAATCTTGAACTTTAAACTCTAAACCTTAATCCCTAAACGTGATTTCTTAAACCCTAAACACCCTAAACACACTAAACAATAAAATAAATATGTAATTAATTACTTTATTTGATATCTCATGTTTTTTTATATGTTATTATTAATTAATTGTTATAAGTAAAACTATAAAACGAAGATAATAATAATATAAATTAATTGAAGTTGTCATAAGTAATAATTACATATTTATTTGACAACTCTATTTTATTAATGTTACGGATTTTAGTCCATGTTTGTAGTGGTACGAATCACCAAAAGCCAGATGAAATCAGTAGCGGGAGAGACTTTAGCATGCTTTCTCCTAAATTTATAATTGTGTCTCAGGTTAGATTTCAAACACTAGCCATCGTCATGTAGAGAAATACAAAATTTTAGTCCATTTTTTTCAGGGGGTACGAAAATCGCCCGAAAAGTCCAGATGAAATCGACGACCAGAAGACCCTTATAGAATTCTTCTCCTACATTTAAGACTGTGATTCGGGTTCCGTCTAAGATTTAAAACACAAGCCATCGTCCTAGTCCGAAAATACTGTTTCGGTCCATTTTGTTGTTTGGTATGATTTTCAAACCCTAGCAATCAGATTTTAAACCCTAGCCATATCTTGTACAAAAAAGAAATTTGGTCCATTTTTTGTCGGGTGGTACGATTTTTCGCACGAAAAGTCCAGATGATATCGAGTAGTGTGAGACCCTTATAGCATTCTTCTCCTAAATTTAAAATTGTGTTTCGTGTTTCGAGTTTCGGATTATATTTCAAACACAAGCATCATTTAGTTCATAAATATGGATTCCAAATAATAATAACATATAACTAAATTGAGTTGTAAATAAATATGTAATTATGACTTTATTTGACAACTTTACACTCAATTATTTTTATATGTTATTATTATTTTCGTTATTTAGTACAACTACAAAACTAAGATAATAATAACGAATAATAAAACAGAGTTGTCAAATAAATATGTAATTATTCATTTATTTGATAATTCTATTTTATTATATGTTATTATTATCTTTATTTTAAAGTTTGACTACATAATGAAGATAGTAATATCATTTAATAAAATAGAGTTGTCAAATAAATATGTAATTATTACTTTATTGACAACTCTATTTTATTATATGTTATTATAACTTTGTTATGATGTAAAACTATAAAACGAAGATAAAGATAATATTCCATAAAACTTATAAATGATTCTCGCGTCAGATTTCAAACACTAGCCATCGTTTTGTTCGAAAATACGGATTTCGATCCATTTTAGTTGGGTGGTACGAAAATTGCCCGAAAAATCCATATGAAATCGAGGACCGGGACCCCATTAAAGCATTCTTCTCCAAAATTTATAACTGTGTTTCGGGTTCTACGCCAGATTTCAATCATTAGCCATCGTCTGGTCCGAAAATACGATTTTCGGTCTATTTTTGTCGGTGGTACAAAATCCCCCAAAATAACCAGATGAAATCGTGGACCACGAAACCCTTATAGCATTATTCTCCAAATTTTATAATTATGTTTCGGGTTCCGCATCAGAATTCAAACACTAGCCATCGTCGATTTTGTGGGGTGATACAAAAATCGCCTGAAAAGTCTAGATGAAATTGAGGACCAAGAGACCTTATAGCATTCTTCTCCTAAATTTATAAATGCTTTTCGCATTATGCGTCTGATATTTCAAACACTAACCATCGTTTGGTTCGAAACTAAGGACTTTGGTCCATTTTTGTGTGGTGGTACGAAAATTGCCCAAAAGTCTAGATGAAATCGAGTACCGAGAGACCCTTATAACATTCTCCTCCAAAATTTATAACAGTATTTCGGGGTTCTGCGGCAGATCTCAAACTCTAGCCATAGTCTAGTCTGAAAATACTGATTTTGGTCCTTCTTTGTCAAGGGGTACGAAAAATCGCCCAAAAAGTCCAGATGAAATCGAAGACCGAGAGTCCCTTATATCATGTTGGTCCATTTTAGTCGGGTGTTACATAATCGTCCAAAAAATCCAAATGAAATCGAGACCTGGAGACCCTTATATCATTCTTCTCCAATATTTATAATATTGTTTCGGGTTCCACGCCAGATTTAAAACACTAACCATTGTTTTGTTTGAAGATATGAATATCGACCCTTTTAGTTCGGTGGTACAAAAATCGCCGGAAAAGTCCAGATGAAATCGAGGACCAGAGACCTTTATAGCATTCTTCTCCAAAAATTAATAACTATTTTTCGGGCTCCGGCCCAGATTTTAAACACTAGCCATCGTTTGGTCTGAAAATACGAATTTCAGTTCATTTTTGTTGGGTGGTACGAAAATTGCCCAAAAAGTCAAATGAAATCGTGGACCAGGACACCTTATACATTCTACTTACATAACTTCTTCTTCGCAGATTTCAAACACTAGCCATAGTCTTGTTCGAAAATACGAATTTAGGTCCATTTTTAGTAAGGTGGTAGGAAAATCATCCGAAAGTCTAGATGAAATCGAGGACCGGGAGACCCTTATAGCATTTTTTCTCCAAAATTTATAACTGTGTTTCGGGTTCCATGTCAGATTTCAAACACTAGCCATAGTCTTTTTAGGAAATATGGATTTCGATCCATTTTAGTTGGATGGTATGAAAATCGCCCGAAAAGTCCAGATGAAATCGAGGATCAGGAGACCCTTGTAGCATTCTTCTCCAAAATTTATAACTGTGTTTTGGGTTCCGCATCAGATTTCAAACACTATCCATCGTCTTTTTCGAAAATACGGATTTCGGTCCATTTTTGTCGTGTGGTATGAAAATCTCCCGAAAAGGCCAGATGAAATCGAGGACCGCAGACCCTTATAGCATTCTTCTCCCAAAATATATAACACTGTTTCAGGTTCCACGTCAGATTTCAAACTCTAGCCATCATCTTGTTCGAAAATATGGATTTTGATCTATTTTTAGTCGGGTGGTACAAAAATCACTCGAAAAGTCCAGATGATATCGAGGACCGATAGACCCTCATAGCATTCTTCTCCTAATATATAACAGTTATTCGGGTTCCACATCAGATTTCAAAAACTAGCCCATCGTCTAGTCCAAAATACAAATTTGGTCTATTTTTGTTGAGGGGTACGAAACTCGCCCGAAAAGTCCAGATGAAATCGAGGACCAAGAGTCCCTTATAGTATTCTTCTTCTAAATTTATAATTGTGTTTCGTTTCCACAGCAGATTTCAAAACAATAGCCATCTTCTTGTTTGAAAATACGGATTTCTGTCCATTTTGTCGGGTAATACGAAAATCACCGAGAAGTCCAGAGAAAATCGAGGACCGAGAGACCCTTATAGCTTCTTCTCCTAAATATATAACATGGTTTCGGGTTCTGCGTTAAATTTCAAACACAAGCCATCGTTTAGTCCAAAAATAAAGATTTTGGTCCATTTTTTGTCGATGGGTACGAAGCTCACCCAAAAAGTCAGATGAAATCGAGGACCAAGAGTCTCTTATAGCATTCTTTTTCTAAATTTATAAATGTGTTTCGGTTTTTGCATCAATTTCAAACAATAGCTATCATGTTGTTCGAAAAGAGGTATTTTGGTCCATTTTAGTCGGGTGGTACGAAAATCGCCCGAAAAAGTCCAGATGAAATCGAGGACCCGGAGAACCTTATAGCATTCTTCTCCAAAATTTATAACTTTGATTCGAGTTCACACACTAGCCATCGTCTGGTCCGAAAATACAAGTTTCGGTCCATTTTTGTGAGGTGGTACGGATGTCGCGCAAAAAGTCCAGATGAAATCGAGGACCAGAAGAGTCATATAGCATTCGTCTCTTAAATTGATAAATGTATATCGGGTTGCGCATTAGATTTCAAACACTAGCCATTGTCTTGTTGGAAATTACGGATTTCGGTCCATTTTAGTCGGGTGGTACGAAAATCGCCCCAAACGTTCAGATGAATCTAGGACCGGGAGACCTTTATATCATTCGTCTCTAAAATTTATAACTGGGTTTCGGAGTTGCGTGTTAGATTTCAAACACTAGCCATAGACTTTTTCGAAAATACGGATTTTGTTCCATTTTAGTTGGATCGTATGAAAATCTCCCGAAAAATCAAGATGAAATCGAGGACTGGGAGACCCTTATAACATTCTTCTCCAACATTAATAATAGTGTTTCGAGTTCCGCGCTAGATTTCAAATACTAGCCAAAGTCTGGTCCGAAAAATAGATTTGAGTCCATTTTTTGTCGAGGGGTACGAACATTGCCCGAAAAGTCCAGATGAAATCGAGGACCAGAGACACTTATAGCATTCTTCTCCAAAATTTATAATATGTTTCGGGTTTCGCGCCATATTTCAAACACTAGCCATCGTCTAGTCCGAAAATACGAATTTTGGTCCATTTTTGTCGGGTGGTACGAAAATTGCCTGAAAAGACCAGATGAAATCAAGGACCTAGGAGACCCTTATAGCATTCTTCTTCTAAATTTATAACTGAGTTTCGGGTTCTGCCTCAGATTTCAAACACTAGCAATTTGTCTTGTTCGAAAATAAGGATTTTTGTCTGGTGGTACAAAAATCACCGGAAAGCCTAGATAAAAATCGACGACCGCGAGACCCTTATAGCATTCTTCTCCTAAGTTTATAACTGAGTTTCGGGTACCGCATCAAATTTCAAACACTAGCAATCATCTTGTTCGAAAATACGGATTTCGGTCCTTTTTTGTCGGATAGCACGAAACTTTCCGGAAATGTCTAAATGAATTCGAGGACCAGAAGACTCTTATAGCCTTTTTCCCTAAAATTTACAACTGTGTTTCGGGTTCCGCGTCATATTTGAAACACTAGCCATCGTCTTGTTTGAAAATACAGATTTGGGTCCATTTTTGTCGAGGGGTACGAAACTCTTATAACATTCTTCTAAATTTATAACATTCTTCTTATAACATTCTTCTTCTAAATTTATAATTATGTTTCGGTTTCCACTTCAGATTTAAAACACTAGCCATTATCTTGTTCGAAAATACGAATTTTGATCTATTTTAATCGAGTGGTACAAAAATCGCGCGAAATGTCCAGATGAAATCGATGACCAGGAGACTCTTATAGCATTCTTCTCCTAAGTTTATAACTGTTTTTTGGGTTCCGCCTTAGATTTCAAACTCTATCCATCTTCTTGTTCGAAAATAGGGATTTCGGTACTTTTTGTCGGGTGGTACGAATATTGCCCGAGTAGTCTAGATGAAATCGAGGACCAGGAGACCCTTATAAAATTCTTCTCCTAAATATATAACAGTGTTCGGGTTCTGCATCAGATTTCAAGCACTAGCCATCGTCTGGTCCGAACCCAAAAAGTCCAGATGAAATCGAGGATCGAGAGACCCTTATAGCATTCTTCTTCTAAATATATAATTGTGTTTCGAGTTCCGCGTCAGATTTCAAACACTATTCATCATCTTGTTCGAAAATACATATATCGGTCCATTTTAGACAGGGGGCATGTGTAACACCGCAAAAGATTTATGCGATTTTACGTGTATATACGTGTACTCAATTAATGTAATATTTTTGTGTGCGTTTGACTGATATTAAGTATGCACGTAGTTATATTTCATTTATTTATAACTACTTTCTATTTTTAGTTATTTTTTTTATAAATAATATCTTGAGATAGAATTGATATTGTGTTTGATTTCTTTTATTTTTATATACTTTTTTATCACATTGTGATTTTATATATATTTATTATGATTTAGTAATTTATATAAAGTGTTGGTGTAATATTTATTTATTTTATAATTTTTGACTATTTTCTAATATGATGATATTATTATAATGTGAGTATTTTGAGAATAATTATAATTGCAGATACTATTTTGAATGTGAGTTTTAATTATTAGTAATATGTTTTTTTATATTGATTATTTTAATTACTCTAATTTAGCATATATTAATTATGAAATATTAGTAATGTTTTGAAAATTTAATGATGTTTGGAAGAGTATTAAAAAAAATGAGATTAAGTAACAATTAATTTTGTTTTAGAAAAATAAAAATAATAATAGTAAAACATATATTAAATAAGGGACAAATGGGCTTGACCCATTTATGTTAATAAAATAAAAATAAGAAAAGTAAGAAAGGAGCTGTAGTAGCCGTAGAACCAAAGAGAAACACAACAACAACCTATAGTTTTATAGTGATGAACTATTTAAAAATGTGTTTTTGATGATTAAAATATGAATAAATATTTAGAAATCTTATAGATTTTAAAAAATATTCGTGATTTATTTTATTTGTATTGTATTTAGAAATGTGATTTATCTTAGTTGTTTTTATTTAGACTTGAGTTATTGAAAAATAATTTAATGAAAAATTTGGAATTCTCAATTAATTATTTTTGGGTGCTAAATGGTTAGTAATATTTTTTTAATAATAATTTAAGTCTAGAAATTAATTTTTAGAATGATGTGTAACCTTGAGAGTGGTTTTTGCACTACTGATTTAATTTGGTTTGGTAATGTACTATATCTTCTAGTAAATAATTATTTATCTTATCTTCTACTTAGAAAATCTATGTATGCTTCCATTTGTTGTAACTTTTAAGTGATGGTTAACTCAAAAGAAAATTTAATCGTGATCAATTTGGAGCAATTAGACCTCTATGAGAATATGTTTCACTTTTTTGAATCATCGTTTGAGTTATGAGATGAACGTAAAATCTTGGTGTTAATTTTTGGATTAGTTATTTGAATGTGTATATGATTATGTAAATATTAAATTATTCGTGTTTCAAGTGTTCTAATTGTTGGGAATTGGTGTATAGAGTTAGAGTAGTCAAGAGCATCTAAAAGTGAAATAGTTCTATATTTCTTCAATCGGATTATTGATTATATATTGATACTAGTGTCATTTCCTTGTTGTTGTAACTAGTTGTAAATTACCAATAAACTATTGTCAATGTGTAATTAAGTGAATTTTTAACTTGAAGTAAGGAGTACGAGTTGTGGCGCCGCCTTCGCACTCCTAAACCACGTTAAAGATACTTTTAATTATCCATGTTTGAATTCGAATAACTCATTATTTTGTTAGAAGTACCTTTTAATTTTATTTTTAAATAGTTAAAAAAAAAAACATGTCATTGCTTATATCAATTGAATGAATTTAATTATTAAATATATGTTATTGGGAAACAATATCTCTATATTAGTTTTTTTGCTTTCTCCTTGATTATATACAAATTATGTTTTTATAGGGTAATTGATTGTAAACCTATTATAATATTATAAAGTTGTTAGATGTTTTTAATATTTTAAAAATTGCTCTCTTTGTCAGATCTAAGTTAAATTTGTTGGATGTTTGGTGATTGGATTTAGACTCTATTTTAAGGAGTAAAACTAGTAATATTTGGTTTGTAGTTGAAATTGACAACGTACTTGAAATGTCTTTCATTTAACCAAACTAAATGAACTACATTATTATTGACAACATCTATATGTTATGTTTTATATGTAAATTGCAGTGAGTAACTCTATCGTATTTTATTTCATAATTGAATGATAAATGTGATAGACATTTTATTTGATAATTGAATGATAAATGTTATGTGTGTAATTGATTTATTTTGTCATGTTAGTCTATCATGAAAATGTTAGTTGATTTTTTACATGTTGTGCTTAATTGGAGATTGAATGTCTTAAATATAATTATAGACTAAGTTTGAATCTTGAGGCAGTAAGTTGAATATTATATATGTTGATTAGTTTATGATTAATTTTCCTTATAGGCATGATTTCTAAGATGTGCTAGTTTTATAAATATTAGATTACATGAGCGATATAAATAATAAATATTATATTTTACTCTTTGATCTATTTTTTTTTAATGAAAATAATAGTATTTTAGTGTATATATAGTTTAAAGAAAAAGAATTTATGCGATTTACGTGTATATACGTGTACTCAATTAATGTAATATTTTTGTGTGCATTTGACTGATATTAAGTATGCACGTAGTTATATTTCATTTATTTATAACTACTTTCTATTTTTAGTTATTTTTTTTATAAATAATATCTTGAGATAGAATTGATATTGTGTTTGATTTCTTTTATTTTTATATACTTTTTTATGACATTGTGATTTTATATATATTTATTATGATTTAGTAATTAATATAAAGTGTTGGAGTAATATTTATTTATTTTATAATTTTGACTATTTTCTAATATGATGGTATTATTATATAATGTGAGTATTTTGAAAATAAGTATAATTGTAGATATATTTTGAATGTGAGTTTTAATTATTAGTAATATGTTTTTTTATATTGATTATTTTAATTACTCTAATTTAGCATATATTAATTATGAAATATTAGTAATGTTTTGAAAATTTAATGATGTTTGGAAGAGTATTAAAAAAATGAGATTAAGTAACAATTAATTTTTTTTAAAAAATAAAAATAATAATAGTAAAACATATATTAAATAAGGGACAAATGGGCTTGACCCATTTATGTTAACCCTAATTATGTTAATAAAATAAAAATAAGAAAAGTAAGAAAGGAGCTGCAGTAGCCGTAGAACCAAAGAGAAATACAACAACAACCTATAGTTTGACACCGACGATCGATAATTGTTCATGAAAAGTTTCTCTGTTCTCGTCCAAATTTCAGTATGTCATTTTATTCATTTAGGTAGTCAAATAAACATACTTCCTCAGATTTTTAACCATCCAAATTTCTCTCTAAAATCCCCGACTTCTCTGCTTGTTAAATTATTTAGTTTGAACTGTTCTCCTTCACCGTAAGTCTGATTTGAGTGAAACCAACGCCAAAACGACCGTGTGAAAAATTTCTATTTTATCCAATGATTTGTTTTCTGATTTATGGTAAGTTTCCTTGACCGAATTTTGAATTTAGTTTTTAGAGTATCTTCTCGTAAACTATTTTTAACGTTTACCCATAAACAGTCGAGTTAGAACGATTGATGTTATTGTGATATTTGATATCATTGTGATATTTAATTTCAAATGAATTTAGTGCATATGTTTGATTAAATGAGTTTATGTGAATGTAGTGTATAATTTAAGTTAATTTGATGATGATGTGTGATTTATAATATAAATCTATGATAAGTTTATGTGATGATAATGATGATGTTTTATTGATGATATTGATTCTATAAAATTTTGATGAGTTTCTGTGATGAGATATGATTAATGATAGTGATATTGTGATGAGAATATTGAATGAACCCCATAGTTGATGAAATAATGGTGATTTCGATTTGTGTTTGAGATGACAATTTTAATGGAGTATCATATACCAACAAGGGGAGAAAATAAATATTGTGAATTTGTGAAGTGGAGATTATTTTGTCATCATATAGGTAGGGCCTGACAAGCCTAGTGATTCTGGGGAAGTACAACTGAATGAGCCTGATCGTGGCGGTCTGCTGTCGAGCCTTAAGGAAAGATTGTTAGACCTTGGAGGTATTCGAGTGGGGAATTCCTAGGTGACTTGGAGGTCGCACTCCAAATGTTGGGAGCTACCACGCAACACACGTTTACCTCGACTGTCGCGTATATGTGTTTCGGGTTGAGTTGAGGGGATCTATGAGGACATGGCCAATTTGAATTTTCCGTCCACCGGGATGGTGGCAGAGTTTCAAGCCTCCTAACCAAGTACTTTAGAGTTAGAATGGTATCACATTGTGAAGTAGAGTCTAAGCTCATGCATAGCATTGCATTTACTTGTGATTGTTTTGTGGTGATTGATGTGTTTCAAAAGTAATAATAATTACTCTTAGATGATTTGATGCATATTATAATGAGATGATTATCTTACTTGAGTGAATTTGATGTTATAA
The DNA here is from genome assembly GCA_002896215.2 of Cicer echinospermum. Taxonomy (NCBI): domain Eukaryota; kingdom Viridiplantae; phylum Streptophyta; class Magnoliopsida; order Fabales; family Fabaceae; genus Cicer; species Cicer echinospermum. The sequence goes on from PGTU02013811.1 coordinate 23,268, forward strand.
TATGATACTATTTACTTAAATATTTTGATATATCGTAATGTGATTATGATACGGTCTATTATGATTGTTGCGTGTTCTTCTTACTTATATTATACTATTAACATGATTTTGAAACTCACCTCCTTCGTTGTTTGTGTTTGACTGGCTTGGCCCTGCGTTTGCGAAATCGCAGTTGTTACAGGTTAATAAGTCTTGAAGTTCAAGTTTGGGAGGAACCCCACTTTGATAGGTGATACCGGGAATAAGGGTTGTAATTTGTATTTTACTTATTTATTTTGAAACGACTTTTGTATGAAAACCATATAAGTACTAGTAGGTTTTTAGAATTAAATCAAGTAATTATACTTAATTCAAGCTTATTGAGATTGCACTATGGAGTAAAGAAGTACAGGTGTTCCTTTTGATTTTTGAGAAACGTGGTATCCTAAATTAAAAATTAAAATTTTTATTTTCTTGGAAACATATTTTTATTTATCCGCTGCAAATTTTATAGAAATATGATATAAATTATTATATATATTATTTTGGGGTTTAGGTGTCACAACATGAAAATTGCCTGAAATGTCCAGATGAAATCCAAGACCAGAAGACTCTTATAGCATTTTCTCCTAAACTTATAACTGTGTTTCGGGTTCCGTGTCAGATTTCAAACACTAGCCATCGTCTCCTGGTCCTCGATTTCATCTGGACTTTTCGGGCGATTTTCATACCACTAGACTATCCGTATTTTCGGACCAGATGATGGATAGTGTTTGAAATATGACATGGACCCCGGAATACAGTAATAAATTTAGAAGAAGATGGCTATAAGGGTCTCTCGGTCGGCGATTTCATTTGGTCTTTTCGGCTGATTTTCATACCCCTCGACAAAAATGGACCAAAATCTATATTTTCAGACCAGACGATGTCTAGTGTTTGAAATCTGACCCGAAATGAGAAACATTGTTATATATTTTGGAGAAGAATGCTAAAAGGGTCGCCAGATCCTCGATTTCGTATGGACTTTTTGGGAGATTTTCGTACACCTCGACAAAAATGGACGGAAATCCTTAATTTCCAACAAGACGATGGCTAGTGTTTGAAATCTGAAGCGGAACCCGATATACATTTATAAATTTAGACGATCCTAAATTTCATTTGGTCTTTTCGGGCAATTTTTGTACCACCTAACAAAAATGGACCAAAATCTCTATTTTCGGACCAGACGAGGGCTAGTGTTTGAAATTTGACGCGGAACCCAAAACACAATTATAAATTTTGAAGAATTCTTTAAGGGTCTCCTTCTCCTCGATTTCATCTAGACTTTTTAGGCAATTTTCGTACCACCCGACAAATAAGGGACCAAAATTTGCATTTTTGAACCAGACGATGGCTAGTGTTTGAAAATCTGACGCAGAACCAGAAACACTGTTATGAATTTTGGATTAGAATGCTATAAGGGTTTCCCGGTCCACGATTTCATCTGGACTTTTCGGGCGATTTTCATACCACCCGACAAAAATGGACAAAAATCAGTATTTCCTGAACAGACGAGGCCTAGTGTTTGAAATTTGACTCGGAACCTGATACGCAGTTATAAATTTTGGAGAAGAATGCTATAAGGGTCTCCCAGTACTTGATTTTAGTTGGACTTTTCAGGCGATTTTCACACCACTAGACTAAAATGGGTTGAAATCCGTATTTTCGGACCAGACGATGGCTAGTGTTCGAAATTTGACATTGAACTCGAAATACAGTTATAAATTTAGAAGAAAAATGTTATAAGGGTCTCTCGGTCGTCGATTTCATCTGAACTTTTCATACGATTTTCGTACCGCTCGACAAAAATGGACCAAAATCTATATTTTCGAACCAGACGATGGCTAGTGTTTGAAATCTGACTCGGAATATGAAACACTATTATATATTTAGGAGAAGAATGCTATAAGGGTTTCCCAGTCCTCGATTTCATCCTGTATTTTCGGGTGATTTTCTTACCACCCGACTAAAAAGGACCGAAATTCGTATTTTTGAACAAAACAATGGCTAGTGTTTGAAATCCGACACGGAACTCGAAACACAATTATAAATTTAGGAGAATAATGTTATAAGGGTCTCTCGGTCCTCGATTTCTTACCCTTCGACAAAAAAGGACCGAAATCTATATTTTTGGACCAGACGATGGCAAGTGTTTAAAATCTGGCGACGAACCTAAAAACCAGTAATAACTTTTGGAGAAGAATGATATCAAGGTCTCCCGGTCCTCGATTTCATCTAGACTTTTTGGGTGATTTTCGTACCACTCGAAAAAAATCGACCGAAATTTGTATTTTCGAACAAGATGATTGCTAGTGTTTGAAATCCAACGCGGAACCCGAAACTCAATTATAAATTTAGGAGAAGAATGCTATAAGGGTCTCCCGGTCCTCGATTTCAACTGGGCTTTTTGGGCGATTTTCATACCACCCGACAAACATGGTCCAAAAATCCGTATTTTCGAACAAGACAATTTCTAGTGTTTGCAATCTGAGGCGAAACCCGAAACTCAGTTATAAATTTAGGAGAAGAATGCTGTAAGGGCCTCTTGGTCCTCGATTTCAGCTGGACTTTTCGGGCGATATTTGTACCCCTCGACAAAAATAATCTGAAATCTGTAATTTCGGACCAGACGATGGCTAGTGTTTGATATCTGACATGGAACTCGTAACACTATTATATATTTAGGAGAAGAATGCTTTAAGGTTCTCCAGGTCCTTCATTTCATCTGGACTTTTAAAATGATTTTCGTACCACCCAACTAAAATGGACCGAAATCCGTATTTTCGAACAAGACGATGGCTTGTATTTGTATTCTGACGCGGAACATGATACACAATTATAAATTTAGATGAAGAATGTTATAAGGGTTTCTCAGTCCTCAATTTCATCTAGACGTTTCAGGCAATTTTCGAACCCCTCGACAAAATTTTTCCAAAATCTGTATTTTCAGACCAAACGATGGCTAGTGTTTGAAATCTGACCCGAAATGCGAAACATTGTTTTATATTTAAGAGAAGAATGCTTTAAGGCACTACGCGAAAAATGTCATTTTATAGTGCTCCTTTTACAGCGCTTACTAATTACAAGCGCTGTTGTAAATATATTTTAAAAATAACGGAGCCTATAACAGCGTTTTTTGACAAGCGCTGTGAAAAAGCGCTGTTGTAGGGTCATATAGCGTTTGCGCATAATGTTTACAATGCTTTTACAGCGCTTGTACACAAGCACTGTAAAATGAAGTGCCCTCACATAATGTTTTACATCGCTTTTAGGACAAGCGCTGTAAAAGACTTGCGCTTTCAAATAATTAAATGACCTATTACAGTGCTTTTTTCACAAGCGTTGTAAAAGACATGCGTTTTCAAATAATTAAATGAAAATATTAGAGCGCTTTGTTACAAGCGCTGTAAAAGCCTTGCGCTTTCACATAATTAAAGGACCTATTAGAGCGCTTATTCAACAAGCGCTGTAAAATCATTCACTTTAAATAAAAATCATTTAATTTAAATAAATAAAAACAAATTTAAAACAAATTTACGAACCCTCATCCCCTCTACTCTGGGAACCCTCATCTCCTCTACGTATTGTGCGGCCATCTACGTTGTCTCAGGTATTTATTAATTTGTTGTTGTCAACAAATCTTTAGTTTTTTAATAATTGAAAACTAATAAATTGTTACATATTAAATCTTTTCTTTTTGAAATTTGTTGATCTGTTTTATTTTGAAATCTTTTATGTTTTGAAATTGTTACATAATAATGGACCTTGGTTTCCATTTTCCAATATTAGATATGTTGATATTGGTTTCTTTTTGAAATTTGTTGATCTGTTCAGTAGCTTATTTATTTTTGTAACTGCATTTATATAGGTCATATAATATGGACCGGAAATGGATGTCTGCCAATCGATTGTCAAAAGAGTATGAAATGGAGTGAAGGAGTTTGTTGAGTTTGCAGTGAAGAATGCAAAAGATCCAAATATAGAGTCGTTTGTCCTTGTTTAAAATGTTGTTTTGGAAAATGCGTTAGAGAAGATGAATTGGAAGGACATTTAGTATGTAAATGAAATTGATCAAAACTATACATGTTGGATAAGACATGGTGAGAAAAAAAAGGAAACGTTAATTTTGAGAATGGTTCGACATATGCTTCAACTGACTTCGATACATATACATATGAGCCGGACCGAGTTGAGGAGATTGCAAAAGTAATTGAAGAAGATCTTCGGGATTGTCCTAAAATGTTTGAGAGTTTGTTGAGTGATGCAGAGAAACCATTATATAATGGTTGTACTAAATTTACAAGACTATCTGCGATATTAAAGTTGTACAACTTAAAAGCGAGTAATGGATGGTCTTATAAAAGCTTCACATAATTATTAACACTCTTAAAAGATATGTTGCCAGATGATAATGAACTTCTCAGTCGAATCTATGAGGCTAAACGGATTTTGTGCTCTATTGGCATGAGTTACGAAAGGATTCATGTGTGTCCTAACGATTGCATTTTATTTCGAAACGAATATGAATTACTAAAGGTGTGTCCGAAATGCAATGTCTCTCGATATAAGAAGAAAGAATCTACTCCAGCAAAAGTCGTGTGGTATTTTCCTATAATACCAAGATTTAGGCGCATGTATTGTAGTGAAGAAGATTCCAAACACTTGACATGGCATGCAGAGGAAAGAATTAGAGATGGAATGTTTTGACACCCCGCAGATTCCCCACAATGGGCAAAAATTGATCACGAGTATCCTGAATTCGGGATAGAGTAAAGAAATCTAAGACTTGCACTTTCTACTGATGGAATGAATCCACATGGTCTTCAAAGCATCTCACACAACATGTGGCCTATGATTTTGTTGATTTATAACCTACCTCCACGGTTATGTATGAAGCGTAATTGTATGATGTTGTCTCTATTAATTTCTGGACCCAAACAACCGGGGAATGATATCGATGTGTACTTGACTCCTTTAATTGAAAATTTAAAAATTATGTGGGAGACAGGTGTGGAAGTTTATGATGGGTATAAGAAAGAATGTTTCAATTTGAGGGTTATGTTGTTCGGCACAATTAATGATTTTCCAGCATATGGTAATTTATCAAGATATAGCATTAAAGGTCATTGTGCATGTCCTATATGTGAAGAGAGTACAAATTGGATGCGGTTGAAACATTGTAAGAAGAATGTATTTCTTGTACATCGTAGATTTTTACCTTACAGTCATCAGTATCGTGGGTGGAGAAATGCATTCAATGGAAAATCGGAGGAAAGTAAAGCTCCTTTTGCACCGACTGGATATGAAATACTGGGTGGAAGAAAAAACCTTTTGCGGGAGAGCTAGTCCAAACTGGGTGGAAGAAAAAGTCAATTTTCTTTGAATTGCCATATTGGAAGTCATTGTATATAAGACATTTCCTCGATGTGATGCATATTGAAAAAATGTATTTGATAGTGTTATTGTTACGTTACTCAATGTTCCAGAAAAGTCAAAAGATGGCATCAATGCAAGATTGGACTTGGTCGATATGGGAATAAGAAATGAATTGTGTTCTATAAAGAAAGGAAATCGCACATATCTACCTCTAGCTGCTCATACTCTATCTAGAAAGAAAAAATTGTTTTATGTAAATTTCTACATGAAGTTAAAGTTCCAGAAGGATACTCTTCAAACATTAAAAATTTGGTTTGTATGAAAGACCTCAAGTTAAAAGGTTTGAAGACCCATGATTGTCATATTCTAATGGAGCATTTGCTACCAATAGGTATACGTTCCATTTTACATGAAAAAGTTCGACGAGCCTTAACTAGATTATGTTTCTTCTTCAAGGAAATTTGTAGTAAAGTGATCGATCCTCAGAAATTACCGACATTGCAGAGGGAAATTGTTGTGACTTTGTGTGAACTTGAAATGTATTTCCCACTCTCATTTTTTGATATAATGGTTCACCTTACTGTTCATCTGGTTAACGAGACATAACTTTGTGGGCCAGCTTATATGAGCTGGATGTATCCGATAGAATGATATATGAAAATATTACAAGGGTACGTAAAAAGTAGAAGTCGACCAGAAGGTTGTATTGCTGAACGGTACATTGTTGAAGAAGCTGCTAAATTTTGTACTGAATATATGTCCAATGTTGAATCCATATGGCTTCCCATGTCTCGTCATTCGAGAAGAATATCAGGAGAAGGGATAATTGGAAGGAGACTAATGACTATATCAAGGACAGAATGGGAGTAGGCACAATTGTATGTTCTGCACAATGATGATGAGGTTCAACCGTATGTTACAATACACATGGATCAGTTATCTTGTTTGAACATGAATAGGAATCAAAATTGGATAACTCGAGAGCACAATCGAAGTTTTATAACATGGTTAAAAAATCACATAAATTCAAAGTTTGATATAGACCCCTGAATCATTTCACAGAGATTGAGGTGGCTAGCAAATGGTCCGAGTTTACATGTCTTTTCTTACACTTGTTATGTTATTAACGGCTACAAATTTTATACCAAAGAACAAGATGATCAGACCACTATGCAAAATAGCGGAGTCACTCTCGTAGCTGAAGTGATGCATGTCTCAAGTGCAAAAGACAAAAACCCAATATATTCAAATCTATCATATTTTGGGGTTATCAAGCGCATATGGGAGTTAGGCTACACAGTGTTTCGTGTTCCTATATTTGGTTGCAAGTGGGTCGATAATAATAATGGCGTTCAAATTGATGAGTCAGGGTTATTGCTTGTCGATTTTAATAGGGTGGGATACAAAGACGAGCCTTTTATTTTAGCGTCGCAAGCTTAACAAGTGTTTTATGTCACTGATCCTGCTGATGATAAATGGTATGTTGTCCTATCGACCTATAAAATAAGTGATGATAACAATAATGATCTTTTATTTGCAACATCACAACAACCACATGAAATTGATTCAACTGACGATGGTTTATATCTTAGAGATGATCATGATGAGGGAATTTGGATTAATCCATCGTTTCGTATTGTAAATGGACAAACAAATGTGAATCCCACCAGGAAAAGAAGAAGGGCATCTTAATGTACATGTTTAATTGTTTTATATAAGCCATGTAATCTGAACTGAGTTAATGTAATTTAATTGTTTGAACATGTTTAATTGTTTTATATAAGCAGCCATGTATTTGATTGTTGGATTAATTTATTTTCTGCTTATATTTAGCTTGGTTTGAGTGTTTTATACTAAGTTCATGTAATTGAATATAAACTAGTAATTTACATGAACTGAACTGAATATAAATTAGTAATTTAAATGAACTGAATTGATCTGAACTGAAAAAGAGCCTTATAAAAATAAAATAAGGAGGCCTTTTAGAGCGCTTATTTGAAAAAGCGTTGTAAAAGAGCCTTTTTAAAAATAAAATAAGGAGGCCTTTTAGAGTGCTTATTTGAAAAAGCGTTGTAAAAGGCTTTTAAAAAAAAACATTCATATAACGTAAGAAAACAAGGATGTCTTTTATAGCGCTTATTTGAAAAAGCGCTGTAAAAGAGCCTTTTTAAAAATAAAATAAGGAGGCCTTTTAGAGCGCTTATTTGAATAAGCGCTGTAAAAGGCTTTTAAAAAAACATTCATATAACGTAACAAAACAAAGAGGTTTTTTACAGCGCTTATGTGAAAAAGTGCTGTAAAAGGCTTTTAAAAAAAACATTCATATAACATAAGAAAACAAGGAGGTCTTTTACAACGCTTATGTGAAAAAGCGCTGTAAAAGAGCCTTTTTAAAAATAAAATAAGGAGGCCTTTAGAGCGCTTTTCCAACAAGCGCAGTAAAAGGCTTAGGTCTTTTAGAGCACTTTTCCAACAAGCGCTGTAAAAGGCTTCTAAAAAAGCGTTGTAATAGGATCTTATATATAATAGTAAACCGCTTCAGTTTCCTCTTCATTACGTAAAGTTCACTATCATCTCCTCTTCATCGTTCTTCTCTTCCTTTGCGAACCCTATCATCTCTTCCATTACGAACCTTATTTCCACGATAATCTCTACCTGTTCGAATAGTATTTCCATCCACGATCATCTCTTCCATTACACACCATATCTTTTCATTGAAATACGTAACCCTCATTACGTATTTCTTCGAACCATATTTCTGCGAATCGTATTTCTGCAAACCCTCATTTATGCGCATTACGTATTTCTTCGAACCCTCACTATTCAGTTATTGATGTTATTAATTTTTTGTTATCACTCAAATGCATGTTGAGCTTGTTTAAGTTATACTGATACTGATACATACTTAGAATACTGCATGTTGAGCTTGTTGAAGTTATACTGAACTGCATGTTGAACTTGTTGTAGATAAATGGATACCACCAAAGATTTAGATTGTCGAAATGAGGAAGTTGTCAACACTAATACTTACGAAAATGAAGTCAAACGTGGTGCAACCATAATGCAAAAGGTCATAAAAGCAAGGAGTAGTGACATTAAATTTGAGGTATACTATACTCTGTTTGCTGTTTATTTTTTTTATCTTTTTTGAAAGCATGTACTTACTATATGAGTTTATTAGGTTGGATGGAATGAGAGTGGTCAACCAATTGACCCCAACAGCTCCATGTTTGTAAGTTACATTGGGGTTGTTGTTCGTCAGAATATCCCCATTACCATTGATGATTGGAAAGATAAAGCGTTGAAGGATGCGAAAGATATACTGTGGAATGATATACAAGTAAATTTTTTGATCCACTCTTTTGTCATTTATAATTTTTTCCATTGTAATACTTTACTCTTTACTCAAACTATATCTTTATTTTGCTTGCAGACTGCTTTTGTTCTTGATGAGGTGAGAAAGAATTACGTATTGAGAGTTGTCGAGAAAATACACCGGGGTTTTAGATCTCACCTCTCAAATTTCTATCTAAAAGATAGTGAAGGAAATACAAATACTGAAGCTCCAAGAATATATAAACATTATATATCAAAAGAAGAATGGAGTGCATTTGTATCAAAACGTTCGAACCCCGCGTTTGTGGTAAGTGATTAATTTATTAGCATTTGTGTTTGATTATTCATATTCACAGCGTATTTTAAATTTTTACACGATTGTTATTTTTTTTTTATATAGAATATAAGTAAGGCAAATTGCGAGAGGGTAAAAATCCGACGCACTCATACAAAAAATCACGTATGGGATATGCACGTCTAAAGCAAAAACTCGTAAGTAATTAAACATCACTTTTATATAATGAGGGAATTTGTATTATATTCTATAGTTTGTAACTAATATTTTGTTTATGATCTTAACAAATAGCAACAAGACACCCAATCCGATCAACCGTTGGGTCGTCATATCTTGTGGAAGGAAGCTCGTGTAAATAAGGATGGAGTGGTTGATAACGAAAATGTTCAAAAAGTAATAGAACTTTGTGTAAGTGTATTATCACTTTAATATTTTTTAATATTGTATTTTATCACTTTAATATTATCACTTTAATATTTTTTAATATTATATTTTAAAAATGATATTGAACTTAACTTTTTAATGTATTTTAGGAGAATATCGAACAAAGTTCGGAAAATCAAGAGGACAACAAAGATAGTTGCAAGGACATTCTTGGTAAAGTGTTTAATGTTCCTGAGTATTCCGGTCGCGTGAGGGGGAAAGGATTTGGCGTAACTCCTACAAGCTATTTTTCACAAGAGAAGCGCCAATATGCATCCAGTGAGGAAGTATTAGAGAAGCTCAAACTCCTATCAGAGCAAATGGCACTTTTGGTGAAGAAGAATAAAGACAAGCAACTCCCGGATCAACTCCGACGTGAAATACAAATGGAGAGTGAAAACGCGAGTTGCAACATTAGTCTCAAAGGTCTTCCCGAGGTAATTAATTACTTACTTATGTAATTACTTATGTATTAACTATACTTATGTATTAACCATACTTATGTTTTAACCATTGATTTAGGGTGTCACTCCTTGCGTGTTGAACGTATCCTCCCCTACTCATGGGAAGGTCGGAAAAGGAACATTGTACAATACTTCAGGAGAAGTATTGCACAACACACGGATCCCTGCGGGCCATGTCAAAGTATCACCAATTGTTGCTTTTGAACCAAACACACTGTTGCCTATACCGAACAACGATGTAGATATGAAGTTTTTGAGCGAAGCAATTGGTAGTTACGTGGCATGGCCCACATATCTTGTTGCCTTTGATAAGGTATATTTAATTAATTGAAATGTATGTTTAATTGATATGTATATTTAATTACTGATTTTTTTCTGCTCCTAAATTTAATTTCACATTTATATTTAGATTCTGTAAAAGCCTAAAGGGAATGATAAAAAGATTCCCATAAACGAGTCAATTACATCGCCCGAAAAGGTTTGTCACATTTATTCCGTAAGGTTTGTCATTTTTTTAGATTCAATAAACTAACATTTAATCTCATTTTTTCATATTCAATCAAATAAACCACCCACACAGCAAAATAAAGCTGGCAAACCTCAAAAATTGGAGGGTTATAAAGCTGGCAAACTTCAAAAGATGGAGGGTAATAAAGCTGCCAAAGTTGTAGCTAAAAAACTGGATTAGGGAAAATCAGTCGCTGCTGCTCCTAAAATAAGTCAGCCATGCCTTGCTAAATACGGGGCGTGTCTTGACATCCAAGTACAAAGAAATATGGGCAGCAACGACGATTCACGCATCAAAACCATGAATAAAGCTATATTCGGAGATGAGTATGAAGACTTTCTCGAAAAGGAGCACATTTACGAACTTCTCAACCATAAGGAGCTGAGTGCTACTGTCATCAACTTGTACATAAGGTAAAAAATACTTTTAATTGCATTTATTGGTAATTAATTAAATTTATTGGTAATTACTCTAGTTTGAAATTTTCATTGAAGGTTTTTGTATGAGAAGGTTGTGTGCACGCGCAAATTGTCAAATATATATTCATTCTTGTCTCCGCGTAAGCTTTCGATGTGTAAACTCGATCCAGTTAATGTAAAGAATTGCATGGTAGATATGTTATTAGGAAATAAAGAGAAGAATAAATTGTTCTTTGCACCATATAATTCAGAGTACGTAATTATATATTATTTATTTATATCTTTTTTAATTTATGAGATCTTAATTTATTAGTTGTGTAAACAAAATTGCCAACCAAATTTTTGTTGTTGTAGGGCACATTGGGTGCTATTTACAATAAATGCGACCTCTAAAGTTATATACTATTTGGATCCCTTGCATGGCAATTACAACAATCACTCTGATATAAAGACTATGTTCGACACATAAGTAATATTCATTTATTTGTTACATATATATATATATATATATATATATATATATATATATATAATGTGTTTGTTAATGCTATAATAATCAAATTTATTTATTCGATAGTGCTTTACAAGTTTTCCGAGCTCAAAGAGGTGCTACAGTGTCGAAGCAAAAGTCTAATAACATCACATGGATTCCAATAAAGGTTTGAAATATATGCCTTTAAATTTTCATTTAAATTTTCATTTGAAATATATTTTATTGACTTATATGTTTTATTTTATAGTGCCCTTGTCAAACTAACAACATCGACTGTGGGTACTATGTATTGCGGTTCATGAAGAAGATTGTTGATAGGAATCAAACTATTATCCCAGAAACAGTACGATATTTTCATTATTTGATTTTCATATATAAATTATGTATATATATTTGATTCTAACTTATTTATGTTCAATTTTTATATTGCACAGTACTTTGACAATTCCAGTCCAACATACTTTGAGAAAGATCTAGTTGAATTAAAGGAAGACTGGTGTCAGTATGTGCTTGAAATGAAACTTATTTGATTTTCTGGGAAATAGCATGCTGCAAGGGAACTGAATATATGGTAGCTAGTTCTGTTCTGTGTAGGATAAGTTAGTTATATGTATATAAATAGGGCACAATATTTGAATATGTGCTGTTGTACAAATATCTAATATGTATATTGTTGATTATTATGACCTCGAAATAATCGGAATGTATCAGTTCTTTAAGAAATTAAATCAATTTCATACACACAGCGGAATTAAATTGCGGCATACAAGATTAGCAATTACAAGTAGATTGATAAGAGATTAACCAAGATGCATGCGAGTCAAATTTCCAGTTTAAACAATATTACCTAACACAGAATATATTTAACATGCATCTAATATTAATCACACATACAAATATTTCAAGATAGAAAATTAAAGGAGTTAAGGGTTAGAGAAGATTGCACCAAGAATTTATCCTGGTTCAGTTGTCAACGAGACAACCTACATCCAGTCCTGACAATCCAATCAGATTTTAGATTTTCTTCTCCAATAGAAAGAATCAATTACAGATTGTCCAGTTTCATCCCCGAAACCTATCTATCTCTAATGATCTCTTTCCTATTGATCACCCTCTGATCCTTGTAGACACTCAGCAGTCTAACACAGAATCAAAGTAAGACTCCTTCTTGTTGAGCCCTCTCACCCAAGAAGGTAGCCACCAGTTTTCAAGCTGGCTTTCTCGCTTTCGTTTCTTTTCAAAGTATTATTACAAACTGAATAAAATAAGAACAAAAAGAAGTCTTCAATCTTGATCAATGTGACTTCTCACGAATCTGGATATTCAAGGATTGTTCATGAGAACATTGTCTTTTCTCTAAAGATTACTTTTCCAACTCTCTCATTGATTATTGATAATCTTTTGTACTGTGATCTGAAAAAGCAATCTCAGTATATTAACAATGTGTTGTTGAGAGTTCTTTTGTATTTCAAGAATATTCAAAGTGTTTTTCAGATTGTCATTGAGAGAATGATTGAAGACAAGTTATATAGTTTCTGAAAAACATCTTAATAAATCGATTTGCCAATCGATTCCTTAGAGTTGTAAAACAGGTCTAATCAATTTGCCAATCGATTATCGCGTGTCTTGTTTTTCTTGAATCTTGAAACTACATAAGCCAATCGATTTACCAATCGATTCTTTAAACAAACTCTTTTCAGTGATTATGTTAAGACTTATATGCATCGATTTCGTAATCGATTGCAGGTGTTATGTTCAAAGTAAAAAATCACACCAATCGATTTCGTAATCGATTTATTAAGTCTCATAATCGATTAACAAATACTCAGAATCGATTTGGCCATAAGCTTAAAGTTCACTGTGATTTCAAAATGTTCTTTCAATCGATTTGTCAATCGATTGCGTTCAAGTCAGCGACTCAGCTATTTTGATGTTAATCGACGTGCCAATCGATTTGTGTGTATTTGCCTGAAAGGTTCTTACCAGATGTTTAGTTCAATCGATTTCCCAATCAATTGCAACCAAACTTAACATGATTGAAATTCACACAATAGATTGTCCAATCGATTGTGTTTGTCACAGGTGAAGTTATTTTGCAAATAGTACTTAAGCAATCGATTTGCCAATCGATTACCCTCAAAACTGGAGTGTCACTATGACTTGTACAATCGATTTCCCAATCGATTTGTTTCAATCAGGTTTACTTTGTGAAGTGTACAATCGATTTGTCAATCGATTAGCCTGTAAAACAGGGTGCCACTGACTTGTGCAGCTTTCATTTCTAATTGTGTCCGTCGATTGCCCAATCGATTATACAATCACAAACAGTTATGTTTCCTTACACCCTTGTTATGAAATCGATTTCCCAATCGGTTATACTCCGCCTGTAGTCATTAACCCCATAGAAAATAACCAAAACCATTCAACTGTCAATCCCCAAAACTTAAACCAATCACAAATCCCACCTCATCTGGGCTATGTGCCACCCCAAAACACTATACCCACAGAAAATATTCCATATAGTGTACCTCAAGTGCCCCATTTTGATGCTAACGGGAATTGGCATCAACCTCACATTGGGATGATACACAATCAAAGGAAAAATTCCATGTCTTGGAAGAGCGAATAAAAGCAATTGAGGGGTATAATGTTTATGGCCTTGAAGCTTTCGATATGTGTCTGGTTCCTGATGTGACTATCCCTCCCAAATTCAAGGTTCCTGACTTTGAAAAATACAAGGGCAACACATGTCCTAAAAATCATCTAACTATGTATTGCAGAAAAATGGCTTCTCATGCTCATAACGACAAGCTGCTCATTCACTTTTTCCAAGACAGTTTAAGTGGGGCATCGTTAAGTTGGTATATGCATCTCGAGCGAAATCGAATTCGTTCATGGAAAGACCTGGCCGATGCCTTTTTGAAACAATACAGGTACAACATTGACATGGCCCCTGATAGGATGCAACTGCAAAATTCATCGAAAAAGGATAATGAATCTCTCAAAGAGTATGCACAGCGGTGGAGGGAAATGGCATCGAAAGTGGAACCTCCCTTATCTGAAAGAGAAATGGTTGGTATGTTTATGGATACTCTCCAGTCGCCTTTTTATGATAAGATGATTGGGAGTATATCATCAAACTTTTCTGATCTGGTCATGATAGGAGAAAGGATAGAAAGTGGGATGAGGAGTGGAAAGATCGTATGTGCAGCAACCGGCATAAAAAGACCCCAAACGACATTCACAAAAAGAAAGAAGGGGACGCTAATGCTGTAATGGTAAACCCCAGAGTCTCCTATTTTCCACCCATCAATTCTTATCGACCCCCAAACTTCCAGCCCCCAATATCACAAACTCCTTACATTCCTTATCCATATGTGGCTGCAACCACACAAGCTTCATACCCTCAATATCACCCTTCAAGACCACCTTTTTATCAACCACCACCTACCGCATTTTCCCAACAAAGTCAATGGAACCAAAATTCAATCTCAAATCACTACAGACCACCTGTCAATCAAAAAAGGACAACCCGTTTTGACCCAATTCCTGTCACGTACAGTCAGTTGTTGCCTCACTTACTCCAAAATTCAATGGTAGTCCTGAGGCCAATGAAACCTCTAGAACCACCATTTCCGAAATGGTATAATCCAAACGCCAAATGTGAATACCATGCTGGAGCCGTGGGGCATTCCGTCGAAGATTGTCAAGCCTTAAAAACTAAAGTGCAAGAATTGATCAATGCAAAATGGCTTACCTTCAAGGAAGATGGTCCCAACGTGGGGAATAATCCTTTGCCGGGTCACGGAGATACCGCTGTCAATCTCATTGAAGAAGAGATGGACCAGTACACAAAAGATGATTATGTATCGACCATAGAGCCATGCATGGAAAAAAATAGATCTTTTCCAAGACCATTGGAAATCCTCTATAGAAAAGAGAATCCTAAGCCAATTCATAGTGGGAAAAATGCAATAATTGTTCAAGCACCAACCTCTTTTCCTTATGAAAATAACAAAGCGGTTCCATGGAGTTATGAAGTCACATCCCATTTAGTAAATCATCAATCATGTGATATCTTTAAGCCTCAAGGTACTGATATCACCAATATTTCAGGGATTGGCGGGATGACCCGAAGTGGTCGAGTATACACTCCTGAAGAACTTAGGAAAAAGGAAGGTCGTGGAGAAAAAGGGAAGGATGTTGTGTATCATGCCATAAAAGGATCAGAAACTTGCAAAAAGACAATACCTGAAGAAGAAGCTAATGAATTTTTGAAGTTTATCAAGCAAAGTGAGTATAAGGTGGTAGATCAACTAAATCAAACCCCTTCTAAGATATCTGTTCTTTCTTTGTTATTAAACTCTGAAGCACATAGAAGGGCACTGATGAAAGTTTTAAACGAGGCCCATGTTACTCATGATATCACTGTTGACCAGTTTGATGGAGTTGTCGGTAATATCACCGCCTGTAACGGGGTTGAGTTTTAGTGATGTTGAATTACCAGCTGAAGGGGTGGAGCATAATAAAGCACTACACATCTCTGTGAAATGTCATGATAATATTCTTGCGCGAGTGCTAGTTGATAATGGTTCATCGTTAAATGTCATGCCAAAATCAACACTATCAAAACTATTTGTTGATGGGGCTTGTTTGAAGCCGAGTGCTATGGTGGTGAAAGCATTTGACGGGTCCAGAAGACAAGTTATTGGTGAGATTGACCTGCCGATTCAAATCGGACCCCATAACTTTGGAATAACTTTCCAAGTGATGGATATTAAGCCGGCGTACAGTTGCCTTTTAGGGAGACCGTGGATTCATGCTGCTGGAGCAGTGACATCCACTCTCCATCAAAAGCTAAAGTTTATAGTGAACAATAAACTGGTGATAATATCTGGGGAAGAAGATATGATAGTGAGTCATCTATCTTCTACAGGCTACATTGAAGACACAAAGGAAGCCACTGAGACTTCCTTCCAAGCATTAGAAATCGCCAACGCTGTCTTCATGGGTGAAGGATTTCGTTTAAAAGAACCAAAATTATCTACCACTTCATTGAAGGCTACAAAATTCATGTTGGAAGAAGGAGTTTTTTGTTAAATTCGGGAAATTGATAGAAATACCGGAAAAGAAGGATAAGTACGGGTTGGGATATATACCTACCAAAGCTGATCAAGAGAACGCTGTAAAGGAAAAACGAGAAAGCAAGCTAGCTCGTTGGGAAAACCGGGTACCAAATTCACAAAAGATCCCTATTTGTGACATTCGTCAAACCTTTCAAAGTGCTGGAATAATATATGCTGATCAAGTGGCTGTTGTAGAAGAGCATCGTGTTGATGATGATACCCTCAAGCTAGTGTACCCTTGTCCTCCAAACACCAATCTCAACAATTGGAAGATCATCGAGTTTCCCGTGTTTGTTAATTCGTGTTCAAAGTAATTATGTATTTTTAACTCCTTTTGCTCTGCCCAAGGCTATAAGGATAACTAGTTAGGGCATATGTATTTCAATTTCGTACTTATTATCAATAAATGCATTTTTGAATTCTCCAACTGGTTTTGTTTTTTTCTCTTTTCTCTTTTCTCTTTCTTTTGGCAATCCTTATTCATATTTTCTTTTTTTTCCTTTTTCTTCTTAATTTAAACAATGCAGAGTCGAAAATGAATATGTTGAAAATAGCAGCGCTAGAACCATTTCTTGTAATTTTGAACGTCTGATTAAATCATGCTGATGAGGATTGTGAAGACGATTGTGAGCTTCCCCCAGAATTAGAAAGCTTAATTGAACAGGAAGCTAAGATAATCCAAACCCTATCAAGAACCTGTTGAGGTGATCAATTTAGGGACTGAGCGTGATAAAAAAGAAGTTAAAATTGGTATGTCTATGAAAGAAAGTGAGCGAGAAAAGTTGGTTAAACTTTTAATTGATTATGTGGATGTCTTTGCATGGTCATATCAGGATATGCCTGGGCTAGATACTAACATAGTTGAACACAAGCTACCACTCAAGCCTGAATGTGCTCCAATTAAACAAAAATTGAGGAGGATGAGGCCTGATATGTCACTTAAAATTAGAGAAGAAGTCAAGAAACAATTTGATGCTGGTTTCTTAGCTGTGGCAAAATATCCTCAATGGGTGGCTAATATTGTACCAGTTCCAAAGAAAGATGGAAATGTTCGAATGTGCGTTGATTATCGGGATTTAAATAAAGCTAGTCCTAAAGATGATTTTCCTCTACCTCATATTGATGTCCTAGTGGATAGCACTGCTCAAAACTCTCTTTTCTCCTTCATGGATGGTTTCTCAGGGTACAATCAAATCAAGATGGCTCCCGAAGATATGGAGAAAACTACATTCATCACACAATGGAGAACTTTCTGCTATAAAGTGATGCCATTTGGATTGAAGAATGCTGGGGCAACCTATCAAAGAGCAATGGTAACCTTGTTTCATGGCATGATGCATAAAGAAATAGAGGTTTACGTGGATGATATGATTGCAAAATCTCGGACCGAAGAAGAACATGTTATTAACCTTCAAAAGTTGTTTGTGCGACTAAGGAAGTTCAGACCCCGTTTAAACCCTGCTAAATGCACTTTTGGTGTAAGATCAGGCAAGTTACTTGGGTTTATCGTTAGTCAAAAAGGGATAGAAGTGGATCCAGATAAAGTAAGAGCAATACAAGAAATGCCCGCTCCACGCACAGGAAAAAGAAGTCCGTGGCTTTTTGGGCAGATTGAATTACATTGCCAGGTTCATATCGCATCTCACCGCTACATGCGAGCCAATTTTCAAGTTGTTGCGCAAAGACCAAAAGGTTGAATGGAATGATAATTGTCAAAAAGCTTTTGAAAAGATTAAACAGTACTTGTCAAAACCTCCAATCTTAGTGCCTCCTGTTCCTGGAAAACCTCTTATTATGTATCTGACAGTACTTGATGATTCAATGGGTTGTGTATTGGGGCAGCATGATGAATCTGGTAAGAAAGAACATGCTATTTATTATTTGAGCAAAAAGTTCACCAGCTGTGAAACGAGGTATTCACTACTTGAACGAACATGTTGCGCATTAGCATGGGCTGCTCGTCGGTTAAGACAATACATGTTATGTCATACAACTTGGTTGGTGTCTAAAATGGACCCAATTAAGTATATCTTTGAGAAACCTGGTCTTACTGGAAGGATTGCCCGTTGGCAGATGTTGTTATCAGAATACGATTTGGTATACGTTACACAAAAAGATATAAAAGGAAGTACCCTAGCAGAGTATTTGGCTCAACAACCTGTAGAAGATTATCAATCAATGCAGTGTGAATTCCCCGATGAAGGCATCATGAATTTATTTGAAGAGAATGAATCACCTGATAAAGAAAAATGGATGCTGGTGTTTGATGGTGCTTCTAATGCGTTAGGTCATAGAATTGGGGCAATTTTGATTTCTCCGGAGAACCAGTTCACTCCATTTACGGCTAGATTGTGTTTTGATTGCACAAACAATATTGCAGAATATGAAGCATGTGTCATGGGCATTAAAGCAGCCATTGAGTCAAAGATAAAAGTTCTTGAGGTATATGGAGACTCATCTCTTAGTTATCCATCAAACAAAAGGAGAGTGGGAAACTCGAGATTCCAAATTGGTTCCATATCATACACATATCAAAGAATTGGTAGAAAACTTCGAGCATATCACTTTTCACCATATTCCTCGAGAAGAAAACCAACTGGCTGATGCCTTGGCCACATTATCATCAATGTTCAAAATAAGCGTCGGTCAGGATGTGCCGGTCATAAAAATTCAACAAAAGGATAAGCCAGCATATTGCTTATCGATAGAAGAAGAGCTTGATAGCAAACCATGGTTTTATGATATCAAATCCTATGTTAAGAATAGGGAATATCCATCAGGTATTTCAGAGAACGACAAGAGGGTTTTGAGGAGGTTGTCAATGAACTTCTTCTTAAATGGTGATGTGCTTTATAAGAGGAATCATGATATGGTTCTCCTCAGATGTGTGGATAAAGCAGAAGCAGAAAAGATCATTCAAGAGGTTCACGAAGGTTCTTTTGGCACTCATGCAAATGGACACGCAATGGCAAGAAAAATCTTGAGGGCTGGCTATTATTGGCTGACAATGGAATCTGATTGCTTTAGTTATGTAAAGAAATGTCATAAATGTCAAATATATGCTGATAAAGTACATGTACCGCCCACCTCTTTGAATGTTTTAACATCACCATGGCCGTTTTCAATGTGGGGGATGGATGTTATTGGACTCATCGAGCCAAAAGCTTCCAATGGTCACCGGTTTATCTTGGTAGCTATTGATTACTTCACAAAATGGGTTGAAGCAGCTTCTTATGCCAATCTGACGAGAAGTGTGGTTGTCAAATTCATCAAAAGAGAATTGATTTGTCGATATGGCTTACCAAACAAGATAATCACTGATAACGCGACTAATTTGAATAACAAAATGATGAAAGAGTTGTGTGATAGTTTCAAAATTCAGCACCATAATTCTTCGCCATATCGTCCGAAAATGAATGGAGCTGTAGAAGCAGCAAATAAGAATATCAAGAAGATCATACAAAAGATGGTGGAGACGTATAAGGATTGGCATGAAATGCTTCCCTTTGCATTACATGGCTATAGAACCTCTGTTCGTACCTCAACAGGGGCAACTCCTTTCTCATTGGTGTATGGAATGGAAGCGGTACTTCCCATTGAAGTTGAAATTCCTTCGATCAGAGTCTTGATGGAAACAAAACTGGAAGAGGCTGAGTGGGTTCAATCACGATTTGACCAGTTAAATCTCATAGAAGAAAAAAGGATGATAGCTCTATGTCACGGCCATCTATATCAAAAAAGACTTAAAAAGGCATACGAAAAAAAAGTCCGTCCTCGAGAGTTTCAAGAAGGGGACTTGGTGTTAAAGAAAATATTGCCCATAAAAAAAGATTTTCGTGGAAAGTGGACCCCGAATTACGAAGGACCATATGTTGTGAAAAAAGCTTTTTCTGGAGGAGCTCTAATACTCGCAGAAATGGATGGAGATGACCTTCCACTTCCAGTAAATTCAGATGCAGTCAAAAAAATATTATGCTTAAAACGGTGATGAGCTCGCTAGGTTGAAAACCTGAAAAGGCGACCTAGGCAAAAATTAGAGCATCCCGATGGATTGGAAACTTGGAAGAGTAGTCCATGCAAAAGATAGGGATAAAAAAAAATAAGCACTTCAAACTGGGGCAATTATTATTTTTGGAAGCTGATTATTAGGATTCTTAAATTACAAGAATGACTAGCGTTTGTTATGTCTCCACTTAAATTAAACATACTCGTCCCCACATTGTAACCCCTGCCTCAATTGTTCTGCTTTTAATGTAACGAATGTGCATTTTCCAATATTGTCATTCGATCTTGTACGTTACACTCTTTATATACCAATCCAGTTTCATTATTGAGTGTTCTATTTTTGTTTTATAATAATAAATGTTGGAATTTGAAATATGTGAAAATATAAAAATACTTTAAAAATTTTGACACTTGAAAATATACACGGGAACTCGTTTGATTCTCAAGATATATGAGTGTGTGAAGAATAATAAGGAGGGTAGTCATTTTAAACAATGGATTTCTGCTTCACTTCGAAAAAAGCGGTCATTCGGTAGATACGAAGAGTCATCATGAGGAAACAATATTTGTCTTTATTCATCCATTGAATCTTGGGGCGGAGAAAAGCATAAGGATCGGGGAATCAAAGAAAAGAACAAAAAATTTATCTATAATGCATGACACATAATTTACTCATACTCACATGATCCATGCATCTTCATTGACACTTTACCTTTACTCAATGCGTCACACACGCATGAATCATTCATACCTTATCATGAATTGAAAATATCATATCCCCCCTCTTTATCTACTTTCAAGATTGGACCAATTACGATCTACGCATCGGTAAACAATCCGAACACGATCACTTTCATTTCTATAGATCTACGCATCAGTAACCAATCTGAAGACGATCATTTTTAATTTTTATAGATCTACGAATCGGTAACCAATCCGAAGACGATCATTTTTTCAATAAATCTACGCATCGGTAACCAATCCGAAGACGATCATTTTTTCAATAGATCTACGCATCGGTAACCAATCCGTTTTAATTTCTATAGATCAACGCATCGGTAACCAATCTGAAGACGATCATTTTTTTCTATAGATCTACGCATCGGTAACCAATCCGAAGACGATCATTTTTAATTTCTATAGATCCACGCATCGGTAACCAATCCGAAGACGATCATTTTTTATTTCTATAGATCTACGCATCGGTAACCAATCCGAAGACGATCATTTTTAATTTCTATAGATCCATACGGTAACCAATCCGAAGACGATCATTTTCATTTCTATAGATCTATGCATCGGAAACCAATCCGAAGACGATCACCTTCATTTCTGTCGATCTACGCATCGGTAACCAATCCGAAGACGATCATCTTTATTTCTGTCAATCTACGCATCGGTAATTAATCCGAAGACGATTTTTCTGCATATCTAAAAAAATTTGCATCGTTCTCACTTTAACATTTCAAATGCACTTTAACACATGTGTTTGTTATTGGACAAAATTTAGGTCCTTATATTTACTTATCTTTTACCTGATAACATGAAAACGAATATCATTTTGTTATTCATATTTTCATATTTTTCAAGTAAAATATAATTAAATAGGGGCAGCTGTAGTACCCTAATTTTGTCCATTTTGAAAACAAATATAAAAAGGGAAATATGTATTTAAAAAAGGAAATAAAAATAATTACAATAAATATTTTATTATGTATCATAAATTTACAATTTCATCTAATTAGAGTTTTTAAAACCAAATCAAATTACAAACTAAGAATAAAGGCAAAAATAAATTACAATAAAAATCAAATCAGATCAAGCCATGCTATGTTGACTTTGTTCACTGCCAAACTCCGCCATGTTGATGATGACTGCCATTGATGCACAAGCCATGCTTATTGGTACATATGTTCCTGTTTTAACTGAATTGAGAAACATAAAAACATAATTTTTTAAATCAGTCTTGGTACACATTGTGCAGAACAAAGAGACAACTTTTAGAGTTTAAAAAAAAAGAAACTAAAAGACAAATTAAAGCTCAGCAACAGAACTGATCAAAACAGATAAGTCAAAACCATGAATACATCAGGGATGCAGAAAAAACGCAGATGATGAGCAAGGCAATCAAAACATTAAACAGGAAATAGATAGAGAAGGACCAAGGCAGACCAGAAAACGACCAAACATATAAAAGACTCTATAAATACATCTTCTTTAAGTTTGATAGAGGAAGAAAAGAGGCAGAGGTAGAGGCGAGATCGGTAAAAAGTTAAAGAGAGTTGTTAGTTTGAATGTTTTGAAACATGAGATGATTGATAGGAAAATATACTAATACTCATCAGAAGAGAACATTACAGTTAACAAAATATCTAATTTGTGTGTAAAAACGAAAGAATAGACAAAAGGAGAAAAACCGAAACCTTCATATTGTCATCGTTGTCGTCGGAACCGGTGCCTTTTGGAGCGACCGTTGTCGTCGGAACCGGTGCTTTTTGGAGCGACCGTATCTTCCTCCTTGGTCTCCTCTCCGTCTCGCAGCTTCATCTCGGTATCATTTCGTCTCCTTCTCCTTCTTTCTTTGTTGCTTCTATCTCTCCAATGCTCTACTTTTGTTTTCCGTTAAACACCAACAGCGGCCGCATCTAGAGTTTTTAGGGTTACCTGTTTTCTTTTAGTTATTTTTGTGCTATCTTAAACTTGGTTTAATTTGGGCCCATCATAAACAAAAAAAGGCAAACCCATTTGTTTCTTCTTTTTTTATATGATTTCAAAATCACTTTGTTTTCATAAATAAAAATAAAATTTTCATAAAAATATAAATAAATATTTCATTAACGATTAATTAGATGCACATATTAGATGCGACATATTTTTAAATCTTGAGTTGTAGGACACAAGTGTACAACTTGATAGTTCTAAAACTCTCTTATATTTATTCATTTTTATTTTATTTATTTAATTTTTTTATTTATTTTATTCTATTTATTTATTTTATTCATTCATTTATTTATTTTAATGAACTAATCTAAAAATCGACTTATTTATTAGATGTAACTCTTTTTTATCTCTGAGTTGTTAAAACACAAGTTGTACTACTTGGTGGTTTGAAACTCAATTTAAAAATTGAGAACAATAAAATATTTTTTAGAGGATTAAATTAGATGTGACATTTTTTTTATCCCGTGAGTTTTGGGACACGAGTTGTACAACTTGATCGTCTTAAAACTCGTATTTTAAAGTATTTATTGAAATCAAACTCTTTTATTTTTCTATTTTGTCAAAACTTTTTTTTATCACAAAACAAATTTTCTT
>PGTU02013813.1:0-10142 GCA_002896215.2 Cicer echinospermum
ATTTGGGCACAAGGCAGCTAACCAAGTAATACCAAGTATCAAATCTGCACCTATCACAGGTAACAAGTACACATGTAATTCAAATTCATGGTTTTGTATTTTAACATATAGGATTTGCATCCATCCTTCAACAGTCAAGGTGTTACCATTTCCTACAAGGATTTTGATATTTTGAAGTTTCAATAGGGAGCTGCGCAAAATGAGCTAGTCTAGGGTGTAAGAAACTGTTAGAGCTACCACTATAAAGTAGTATTTGAATTTGAATTTTAATTTCCCCTAATAAGTTGATGAATTTGGTAGTGGTTAACCCAGAAGCAACCTTTTATAGCATTTAAGTACATGTGTAATTATAAATATAGGTCCTCTTGACCTTTCTCCTGGCTTGGGTATGTTTGATCAATGTCTCCCTTATCCTCAATTTGCATTAGCATATAGTGCTTATTAGGACATTTATCTTGAAAGGTAAACTTCTCATCATAGTAGAAGTACAAGCCCTTATCTCTACGGATTTGCATCTTAGTTGGGATAATGATTTTTATGGGGTTGTTTTTGTGGAGAATTTGACTGGTTTGGTGTAGGTAAAGTGGGTAATAGTGTTGGTTTTAGGGTTTTGGCTTTGACATATGTTTTGAGGAAATGTATTGTAAGTTTTTTTTTTTTGTGGTATTGCTGGATATGGTGGTTTGGGTGGTGGGGAGTGTTTGTTGTTAGAGGAAGAAAATTATTTCTAATAGAAAATTCACAATTTGCTTGATGCTTAATGTCAAGTACAAGAGGGTGTTTATAGGTACACATAGATAACTCTAGACATATTTTATGAGTTTTCTAATTAATACTCACTTCTAGATACTTCTCACATTTTTCTATAATTAAATCACTTCTAGATTCTTACATAAAAATTCTATATGGTTCTAAATTTATCTAACTTCAAATTAGTAATAACATTGCTCCCCCTTAATTTGAAATTTTCTTCATTCCAAGTTTTGCTCTTAGCCTTTTAAGGTCATCAAATTGTAACGACTTTGTAAATATATATGCAACTTGATCTTGAGTCTTCACATATTTAAGCTCAACTTTTTTCTTGGCAATGTTTTATCTAATAAAATGATATCTTGTGTCTATGTGCTTGTTGTAATCATGAAACACTAGATTCATTGCAAGTTTTTGTGCAGACTTATTTTCTATACAAACATCAATAGCTTCCTTTTGTGGCATATGAAGTTCCTTCAATAATCTCCTTAGTCAAATGGCATGACAAGTGCAAGATTTTGATGCTACATACTCTAACTCACATGTTGAAAGTGTGATAATAGGTTGCTTCTTTTAGCTCCACGAAAAAGCACAGTCCCCCATGAAAAATATAAAGCCACTAGTATTCTTTATATTATCAATATCTCCCACAAAGTCGCTATCACAAAATCCAAATAGTTTAAAATCATTAGAAGAAGAGTAAAATAATCCATAATCAAGCATACCTTTAAGGTAGCAGAGTACTCTCTTAGTAACTTTCATGTGTGTAGTAGTAGGAGCATCCATCAAATGACTCACTACTCCAACCGCATATAGAATATTAGGTCTAATAAATGTTAAGTATCTTAGGCTTCCATCAAGGCTTTTGAAAAAAGTAGGGTCCTCATTTTGTCCATCTTCAAACTTTGACAATTTAAGTTCATTTTCGGCTGGTGTGTTTACCAGATTGCAATCCATCATTTTAAATTTCTTCAAAAAATCCTTCACATAGTTTTCTTGAAAAATAAATATACATTCTTCCAATTGCTTTACTTCTAGGTCTAAGTAGTATGGCATGAGTCCAACATTAGTAATCTCGAACTCAAGCGTCATGGCCTTTTTGAACTCTTCAAATAAACTTGGATTGTTCCAAGTGAATATAAGATCACCAACATAGAGACAAGTAATCAAAATATCACTATTATCACAAACTTTGACATAAAATGCATATTCATTAAGACAACGAGCATACCCATTGTCTTGGAAGTATTTGTCAATGTGACTATTTCATGCTCTTGGTATTTGCTTTAATCCATACAATGTTCTCCTTAATTTCAAAACTTTATATGCATGTCCATTAATTGTATATCCTATTGGCTAATCAACCTAGACCTCATCTTCAAGATAAAGTTTCCACTTATTTTATATCAAGTTCATAAAGTTTCCACTTATTTTGAGCTGCTACAGAGATTAGAAAATGAATAGTGTCCATGTGAACAACTGGTGCAAACATTTCTTCATAGTCAACTCTATGCTTTTGTTTGTAGCCTTTGGCAACAAGATAAAGTTAGACCTCATCTTCAAGATAAAGTTTCCACTTATTTTATATCAAGTTCATAAAGTTTCCACTTATTTTGAGCTGCTACAGAGATTAGAAAATGAATAGTGTCCATGTGAACAACTGGTGCAAACATTTCTTCATAGTCAACTCTATGCTTTTGTTTGTAGCCTTTGGCAACAAGTCTTGCTTTATATTTTTTAACCTCTCCATTAGCATTCTTTTTAACCTTGTACACCCATTTGACTCAAACTGCTTCATGACCTTTTAGAATAGTTGCTAATTCTCAAGTGTTGTTCTTCACAATTGATTTGATCTTCTCATACATAGCTTGTCTCCACCTTTTATCTTTCATTGTTT
Organism: Cicer echinospermum; assembly: GCA_002896215.2. NCBI lineage: Eukaryota > Viridiplantae > Streptophyta > Magnoliopsida > Fabales > Fabaceae > Cicer > Cicer echinospermum. The sequence goes on from PGTU02013813.1 coordinate 2,648, forward strand.
CGTCATAATTTAATGATTCACTATCAGTCAAGAGACAATACAACTCTTTAAGATCAAGAGTTACTTCAGTTGACCTTTCATAAATGTCTTCTATATCTATCATCTTACTTGGTCTGTCGCTTGGACTTTCATCTAGAGAAGTAGATGAAGGAGGAGGTGAAGAAGGTGGAGTTGCATCTTAAACTGACGTTGTGGTATCTTGATCTTCTTCAAAATATGGAAGGAAATTATAGTTTGTTTCTTCTTGGCCTCCCAGTTCCATGCAGCATCTTCATCAAATTAAACATCACGATTCATCATTACCTTATTGTTGCATGGGATGTACAACTTGTAACCTTTAGAATGTGGATCATAGCCAACAAAGACATGTTTGATGCTTCGATCATCAAGCTTGGATATTTCTTGCTGTGGAACATGTGCATATGCTATGCTCCCAAAGACACACAAGTGATTAACGGTAGGTGTCCTTCCATTATAAGCTTCTAGAGGGGATTGGTCTTTGATATTTGAAGTCGGAGAGCGATTTACCAAATAGACCGCAAAAAAAACTGCATCATGCCAAAACTCATCTGACATCCTTTTGGATTTTAGCATGCAGCTTGCCATGTTCAAAATAGTTATATTATTTCTCTCAACTACTCCATTCTGTTGTGGAGATCTTGGAATTGTCGATGGACGGCGAATTCCATGAGTTGCACATAATTCATTAAACTCATTCGAAGTAAATTCACCTCCTCGATCAGATTTCAAAACTTTGATTTCATGACCACTCTCTATCTCTACAAGAGATTTGAAGTTCTAAAAAGCAACAAAAACTTTTGATTTTTGCTTTAAGAAATAAATCCAAATTTTTCTACTAAAATCATCAATAAAGAGAACGAAATATTTACTCTTTCCAAATGAAGATGGATTTTTTGACCCACACAACTCGATATGCACAAGTTGTAGTGACTTAGTTGCTCTTGATGTGGCTTCTTTAGGGAAAGCTTGATGATTGATTGAGGGCATCCCTTTCACCATATTATTTTCTTCCTTAAGTTTAAATGCACCAAAGTTAAAGTGGTCATACCTCATATGTCAACGCCATGCTTCATCTTGGACACTCATCTTTAAACATTTTGCTTCAATAGTTCTTAGGTTCAAGATAAACATTTTACTTTTTTGACATAAGAACCTTAAAGAGAACCTTGTCCTTTTTCCACAATCTCCCATACACCTTGCGAGCCAAGCAATGTTTTAATGCGAAGACACTATTTTTCATAATTCTCTTTTTTTAGAATAAGAAAGTGGAAAGTAGTGTAACAACGAGTCCTCATTTCTCAACTCTCACAACCAAGCTTTAGATACCACTTTATTAGAGGAAAGAAAGTATTTCTAATAAAAAAATTCACAATTTGTTTGATACTTAATGTCAAATACAATTGGATATTTATAGGTACAAATACATATTTTTAGGAACTTCCTAATTAATACTCACTTCTAGATATTTCCCCATATTTTTCTATGATTAAAGCACTTCTAGATTCTTACATAAAAACTATATATGGTTCTAGACTTATCTAATTACAAATTAGTAATAATATTAGTCGGTCGCACAACTTTTCTAGTGCTTCTACTTTGAGCATAATGTTTAGCTTTTAAGATGCATTCTAAAGGGTCTTTAGGGAATTCTAACTTAATGTTTTGTACATGGAATGGTGGTCTTGGTTTGTCCCAAAATGAGTTCACACCATGGGAAGAACCTGAGATGTTGTCGAGTTTCAACACAAGGCCATCAATGGCAGCTTCGGTCCTTTCCATATGTGTGTTGTTAGCTGTTTTTGCACTTGCTACAAGAGCATGATGTTCAGCATCACGTTTTCCATGATATCCCTAAGAGTGTTGATTTGATTTTGCATATTTTGAAAACGAGTTTTCTCTTCCATGGTGCTCTCAATGAAAGCATTAGAGTAACAAAGTTTAATGGGTAATTAAGAACTTAAGTAAGAATGATGGTGCACATATTACTTGTATTATTGAAGAATTGAAATTTCTACTTTTTAAAGGTAATATGCCTCGGAAAGGAGTACAATGGTTTTCCTATAAGTACTGAAATGCAGGAGGGAATTGATAAAGAAATGTGTTACATATATATAAGAGAGATAATAGAAAAGCTTCGTTCATTTGACACATCTCTCACTAGTATTATCTTCGTATCTATTATCTATTATAATCTTATTAAAAAAAAATTCTAAATTCTATTTACTACAATTCATCTTCATTTATGCCACATTCTCTAATAGTTGTCAACTCACAAAAATTCGGATGTATCACCTTTTCAACACATTATTTTTCAATTTTACTTCCATTATATTTCTCAATATGTAAGCAAAATGTTTTCACTGTCCATCCAACAATACAACTATTTCATACGCTATGCCCTTACTTTAATTTATCACTCAATGACAAATCAAATACACTTAAAAACTCTAAATACTACATCAAACTTCCATTTCAATAACCCATACAAAAAAGAACAAACCACCAATATTTTAAAGCACCACAATGCATGTTCGACTACATACATACGTCAGGATTTATCTTATGTTCTTCAACCATTCTCTTGCACATTCTCAGTTCAAGCAATGATAACGACATTATGAAATACAACCAAACTACACTTATTTGTGTGACACATTCTCAATTCACAAATACTTCAATAATATTGTTTCTCTATTATCAATTATCGTTCAATATCATATATAACTATTATTGCATAAGAATGAATGTTATAAACTGCAATACATACAATATCATTCAGTGCATTCTTAGATTGACGGTGAGATTGATAAAATCACGAAAAGCATATAAAATTGAAAATGTCAAAAGTACATAAATTTATAAATCTAATGTTTCAAAACTAATATAAATTATATAAAATGAAAAATATATTATAGTTAAATGTATAATATTAACGATAAAGAAATGCATAACTATTTAACAAATATATTATTCGAATGAACACCTCAATAAAATAAAAAAGTTTGAATAAACCAATTCCATATTTAAAAAACATTGAAAACAAGAGTTGCATCTCTAAAATTGTAAAATCTTATAAATATTAATCTCATATTTCAATATATTTTGCATGAATTGTATTAATCAATAATATTATATATTTTTCTTTGTACTAAAGCAAATTTAACTTTTATATAATTATTCAAAAATATATTTATTTTTAAGTATATAAACCGTTGAATATAGTCTATCTAAAACAAAAATAAATTATATATTGTTATTTGCATCTAGTTTATAGTAATTCCTATATGATGTAAAATCACCACCAGCAATTCTCTTGCTGGCAAAAAGGGTCCTTGGCCCCTCCTTAGTTCTTGGATTCCCAGATCCTCAACAAACTCTCTCAGCTGCATTTTGTCTTTAGTGCTTCCAGCTGCTAAGATACATTATTTTTTCAAATGTGACCGCTAATGTGCCGCTAATGTTCATTTAAAAAACCATTTAAGAAAGCACTTTTCACATCCATTTGAAACAGTTTGATGAGTTTATAGATGCATATGCAAGAAGTATTCGAATAGCTGGCTAACCTTGCAACTGGAGCAAAAGTTTCATCATAGTCTATACCTTCTGTTGATTGTAGCCTTGATACTAATCTTGCTTTTGTTTCTCACGACTTTACCTTCTTATCAAGTTGTTTCTGAAATACCATCGAGTGCCAATAACAGTTTGATCTAAGGATTCTGGTACTATGAGTCCAAACTTCATATTTCTCAAACTGCTAAGAAGTTCTTTCCTTCATGGCGTTAATCCAAGATTGATCAGTAATAAGCAAATCTTTGATTGACTTTGGTTCAATCTGAGATATCATTGCCATGCTGTCGTCATCATTTTTGAATGATCTATCATGGTTCGGATCCGATCAGCTGTGTCTCCAATGATCTGAGTTTGAGGATGATCTTTAATGGTTTTCCAGCTTTTTGGTGAGAATGAACGGAGATCGTTTACAATCTCTGTTTTCTGAGACTTGTTTCCTTGCTGGTGTTTCTTTTGAGTTTCTTCTTCTTCATCCTTTTTACTTATATCTAGATCATCAAACTCATCAAACAATATATGCATACTAATTTCAACAACATTAGTTCTTAAATTGAACACTCTATAACCTTTAGATTCGGTTGAGTATCCAAGAAAGATCGCTTTATCGGATTTTGCATCAAATTTTCCAATAGGATCTTTGTTGTTTAGTATGTAACAGTAACAACCAAAAATATGAAAGTAAGAAATGTTTGGTTTTCTGTTTTTCCAGATTTCGTACGGAGTTTTGTTGATGATTTTTCTGATAGATACACAATTCAAGATATAGCAAGAAGTGTTTATGGCTTCTGCCCAAAAATAACTTTCAACATTTGATTCTTCTAAAATAGTTCTTGCCATTTCTTGTAGTGTTCTATTCTTTCTTTCAACAACTCCATTTTGTTGTGGAGTTCTTGCACATGAAAGATTGTGAGATATACCAAGTTCATCAAAAAAAACTTTTGAATGAGGCATTTATGAATTCTCCTCCATGATCACTCCTTACAGAGATGATGCTGGAGTCCTTTTCATTCTGCACCTTTTTACAAAATGTTTTAAATGATTCAAATGCATCATCTTTTTGTTTTAAAAATAGAACCCATGTAAATCTTGAGAAATCATCAACAATAACAAAACCATACTTCATTCCTCCTAGACTTGTTGTTTTGACAGGCCCGAATAAATCTATGTGAAGTAGTTCAAGAGTTCTATTTGTTGATACAAAATCTTTTGTATGAAAGCTGCTCTTGACTTGCTTACCTTTTGCACAAGCTTCACAGATTTTGTCTTTCTCAAAATTAAGTTTTGGTAAACCTCTAACAAGATCAAGTTTGGAGATTTTTGAAATAGTTTTCATGCTGATATATCCAGCCCTTTTATGCCAGATCCATTTATCTTTATTGATTGATATAAAGCATGATTCATCAGGTAATTCATCCAAATATATCACATATAAATTTTTCTTTCGCTTACCAGAGAACATAATTTCACCAGTCTGGCCACTTATTTCACATACCTTTGGCTTGAAGTGACTTCGCATCCATTGTCGCATACTGATTATGCTTTAATAGATTGTGTTTCAATCCTTCACGTATGGACATCATAATTGAGCAGGATTGTCTACAATGGTTCCATTCCCTAATGGAGCTTCGATCACATTTCCAATGTGACGAACCACCATCCTTCGTGTGAAGGTATGAAACAATTTAATCTCCTGTCATGTCCTGAACAGCCACTGTCCAAGAACCAAGGTTTTCTTTGTAATTTGAAACCAACCTGCGTGATATCATCCAGTTTTAGTACCACTTTGTTTGGGTCCTTGAAGATAGTTAGTGGTATACATCTTGTTGGAACAGCTGTGTGTGTTGATTTGAATGGGTTTAGCAAATAGATTTAGGAGAGTTGAACTTAGTTAACAGAGTGTTTGAGACGTTCAACTTGTAACCTTGAACTTTCTCTGTTTGGGGAACAAACTGGAGAACATTCTCCGTTTTGCTGTTTTTTTGAAACAATCTTGACAGGATGATTCTCATGTTTTAAAAGCTTTTTCTTTTTGATTTTTTCATCCCTTTTCCTGAAGTAGCATGCAAACTCTAGATGTCCAAGTTTTCTACAGTATGAGCATCTAGTCTTGCATTTTTCTTCCTTTCTTTCTGGGACAAAGAAGTTTTCATAAAGTTTGGTTTTTTGAGTTTGATTGAAACCAAGACCAGCTTTATCAAAAATTCCTATTTGAGATCCCATGATGTTATGAAAAGTTTCAGTGGCTTTAATGAAGTTCAGTAAATCAGTTTTGAGAAGTTCGTTTTCATTTTTGAGTTGAACTTCTCCGTTTGTAGCGTAGAATGTTCTTGACATTCTTCACTTTCAAAAACTCTTGTTTCTTTCAATTCTTGAATCATCTTTTTTAACAAATTATTTTCAGTTTGATTTCTTTCCTTCTCTTCTTTCTCTTTATAAAACTGTTCTTTCAGAGAACTACATTTTTGAATAAGGAGATTTGAGTCATTTAGCAAGTTATCAAATTCATTTCCCATTTGTTGACATAAATGACATGGTTCAGAATTCATTACCTCATCTTCCTCTATTTTTGCCATCAAGCATATGTTGGCTTCTTCGTCCTCTTCTTCTGTTTCTGATTCCTCTGAATCATCCCATGTTGCCATCATTGATTTCTTTTTGAAGGGAAATCGTTTTGGTGGATTTTTGTTTGATGGACATTCTGCCTTGTAATGTCCCAATTTGTTGCATCCAAAGCATGTGACTTGACTCTTGTCAATCTCTGTTTTAGGATTTCTGTTTTGAAATCCCTTTTTGATTTGATCTCTTCTTCTCATCATTCTTTGAATTCTTCTAGTGAGAAGCGACATTTCATCAGCATCTCCTTGTTCATTCTCTTCTGATTCCTCTTCAACTGGAACTGTGATTTTTTCTTGAGAAAATTTCAGTGCTATTGCCTTTCCTTTCTTGACTGGTTTGTCTTCTTGCAATACTATCTCATGAGCTCTTAGAGTTCCAATTAGTTCTTCCAGAGGCAGTGACTCAAGGTTCTTGGCTTGGCTTATAGTTGTCACCATTGGTCTCCAAATGATTGGGAGACACCTCATGATTTTTCTTACTCTTTCTTGCACAGTATAGGCTTTGCCAAGAGAACGCATTTCATTTACTATTGTGGTGAATCTTGAGTACATTTCATCAATGGTTTCTCCTTCTTGCATTTCAAACAGTTCGAATTTCCTTATACCAATGCCTATTCTTGTTTCTTTGACATGGCTTGTTCCTTCATGATGAGTTTGCAATGTATCCCAGACTTCTTTTGCAGTTGTGCATTCATCTACCCTTTCACTTTCTTCCCTGCTTAAAGCACATGATAAGAATAATTGAGCTTTAGAATTTAGAAGTACCTTAGCTTTATCTTCTGCTGTCCAATCTGCTTCCTTTTTTAGAGCAGAATTCAAGTCATCTTGATCGACCCTTGGTGTGAAATCTCCATCTGTGATGATGCGCCACATTTTTGTGTCCTGAGATTTTAAGAACAACTGCATTTTGTTTTTCCAAAAGTAATAGTCTGATCCATCAAAGAATGGAGGTCGATTTGAGGATCCTCCTTCAACAATGTATTTTGCTTTCGACGTTCTTCTAGATCTTTTCTCTAACACTTGTTAGGTGTTTTTGAACTTTTTAGAGACCGAGCTCTGATGCCAATTGAAGTAACAATATCGATTTACAAGAAAGGGGGGTTTGAATTGTAAATATGCCTTTTAAAAATTCCTGTTAAAACTTAAGAAAATAACTCAAGAATGATCTTGGTTATAAAACAGAAAACGGAGAACGTTCTTGGTTTATGTTATAAAACAGAGAACGTTCTTTAATTAGTAGAAAATCAGTTTATACTTTATCTCAAATGATTAATGCAGTATAATAAAGA
>PGTU02013819.1:0-10853 GCA_002896215.2 Cicer echinospermum
TCAACTGTTCAAAAGGTTTCTCCATTTATTGCATGTATCTTAGACTACCTACTATTAAGTATTCTAGTCATAATGAACAAGATTCTAGGTTGAAGTAACTAAATGTTGAATTATTCCACTTTGTATATCTTTTAGCTTGTGTTTGAGGCTTCATGTATTTTCTTTGTATTTTAGAGATCTAAGATGTATAAATACTTCATAGATTATCAATGTATAATAAAATTTTAATTTGGCTTGTACCTTGTTGTTAGAAAAAAAACAAATGAAAAACATAATTTTAATGTGGCTTGTACCTTGTTGTGAGAGAAAACGAATGAAAAACATGTCTTAATATATTTTTTTAGTCTAAAAGTAATTGAAATTCTCAGTGGCTGGTATTTTATTTATTTTTTCAATTAAGGAGGATAAAACCTAACCCTTATTAGATTACTATGCGTTAGTTGAACATACATTAATTTTTTGTAATGCTATCTTATACGCACAACTAACACTCGGTAGAAAAAGCAATATATCATAAATTTTTGATTTGACAGTTATTTTTCTTTTTTTTTCATTTTACTACATAAATGAAATCATACGGCTGCCCCTTTATTATAATTAGAAATACATTTTATCTCTCTATTTTGTCATTAAAAATTTATGTGTCTTTCACCATACGAAAGACAATAATACATTTTATAAATTATTTTAAAATACTACAAAAAAATATGTAGCGTATTTTAGCGCATATTCAACGTAGACAAAGTTGTTTTCCTACGAATGTTGAGAACCCTTAAATTATGTTAGTAATTTGAAAATTAATTAGTAAATCAAACTCATATACTATGGACTGAAATAAAAAGAGAAAAGATAAAATAATAATAATAGATGGATAGTCATTGTAATGACTAGGACATTTAATTGTAACAGAATAATAAAAAAAATGGTCAAATAAAAATTACAATCTCAATTCCATCATAAAATATAACATCCTCAGTTATATGTTTGATCGTTCATTTATCGGTCCAACCTCATCTTGTACGAGTTGTAAGAAATTTTGATTGGTTCGTTGATTTATACTTTTGCTTATTAATCATAATAAGTAAATTTTGAAAATATTAATTTTCAAATTGATTATTAAATTTAATTTAACCTTAAAATACTTAACATAATTCCTAGAATTATTAATTTAATTAATAAATAATGGATTCAACTAACTTCGCACTACTTTTCTCATTACACCATAAATAGATGACAGAGTACCGTCAGTATTTTTAAAGTGGTTTGTTCTGTTATTCCGTATGATAACTAATCCAAAATTAGCTCTTATCCCAAGTCTCGATAATATTGTATCGACAGCAAATTTAGAGAAAGAATGCTTATCTTACAAATTACTAGATGCCAATAATTACAATATTCAAAATGTGTGTACTGTCGAAACAACTATATGTTTGTTATAACTTCCTCTTATCTGTTGTCAATTGTCTACTCTAGTAAAATGGGCAATAATATTTCACATCTACATCATCAAGAAAGAAAAGTGAGAACAAGTTTACATCACAGGATGCATACCGTAAACCTTAGATACACGGTTTGAAAGATGGCTGGTGAGTCTTAGTCGCTTCAAAAAATGGAAGGCATTATGAAGGAAAGGTCACATCAATTTGTGTTGGTCACATGTTGTGGCGCCATGGGGAGTCTACTTGTTTGGTATTATGATCTTGTATTAACAAGGAGTGACTTCCATGAACCATTCCTTGTCAAATTCTTCCCTGGTGTTTACAAGCAAAGAAAAGAGAATCTGCACCGAAGCCAATATTGCAATGTGACACGAGCTCCTGTACTTTGTTCACATCTCACTGTATCTTGCAGCATAATAGCTTCTTTCTCTTCCACGACTACAAGAATGTTTGGACGCAAGGCCTCAAGTTTGCGGGTGGTCGTGTTTTCCTGTTGGGGCTGTGATGAATGTTTGCTGTCACATTGAAATGCTTATCCTCGTCGCCTATGCTTGGTCGGTGTAGGGATATGTTAATCAGGTATGAATGGTATCAATCTTATGCTTCCATGTTTATGATGATTAAAAAGTCAGAAATTGCAAGACTGATTGCATTTAATTTTGTTTGTGGCTCCTAAACAGTCTGTTCATGTATTGTGTCTGAAATGGCTCCACACAAATCAGAGGGCACTCACATTGGCTTCCAAATGATGATCACCATTGGAATCCTAGGTGCAAACTATCAACTACTGGACTGCCACTGAGAGTGGATGGAGAATTTTTGGTATTGAAGCCGTGCCCAGCAATCATGTTGTTATAGATCTTTTCTTAGGTGACACACCAAACTCTATGATTGAACGGGGCAAAAGAAGGAGCTAAGAAAATGCTGCAAAAGATTAGTGGCATTGGATAATGTTGATGAGGATTCCAGATTAATTGATGCTTGCGAGGAAGCAAAAGGTGGAGCTACCCGATGGAAGAATATTACACAACCAGATACAGCCTCAACTACTTTTGCTCTCTCATTCCATTCTTTCCAACAACTCACCGGCATCAATGTATCATGTTTATGGCACCTGTGCTTTTTCAAAACTCTTGGTTTTGGCACGATGCCTTCGCTCTGTCCGCAGTAATTACCGGAGGTTCAACGTTGTGCTGACTTTTGTTCACATCTTCATTGTGGACAAGTTGGAAGAAGGATTTTGTTCCTTGAAGGTGTGTCCAAATGTTATTTGCCAGTGAAAATTGCAACTTAACTAGTAATAATTCTTTATATTTTAAAATAGTATCCACACACCGCTCAAACTAAGCCATTTTAAAATCATGACTAATATAAAATGTATAGATCATTATGTAGAAACGTTTGTGAAGCATGATTGCATCAAGTTTGGAGTTAGGCGGTGGAGATCGTTTACCCAAAATGAAGCCAATCTTCTCTTGTTCTTTATAGTGCATATGTTTGCGGCAGTTGCTTGGTCTTGGGGTCCGTTGGGTGTTAGTGCCTAGTGAAATTATGCTCTGCTGAGTTCATCTCCTGCAGGTCAAGCTACCAAATGTTGCGGGTGACAGTTTGTTCACATTGCCATTGCCAAATTTTCTTACTATGCTTGTCACTGAAGTTCGGACTTTCTCTTTTTTGCTGGCTTTGTGCTCATCATGACAATTTTCATTGCCTGTTCTTCCCGAGACAAACAACGTCCCCATGGAAGAAATGACTAAGTGTGGAAGTCTCATTGTTTTGGACAAAGTTTATCCTGATGTTGTCGTGATATGGACACAAGGTGGTTGCCTTGATTTGTTTAAGGATGCTCGTCGAGTAGACCAAGATGTGTGATATAATAGTTTCCGTAAAATTAGTTTGATTTTTTGTAGTCCTTTGTAATACAAATTTATTTATAATGTATTCATTTAAGATTGGTCCTTATGATAAATTGAGGTTTTAATATACTGTACTTGTAGTTGAAGACATAGTTAGTTTTCTTTAGTTTAATTTATACTTCGAAAGAAAATGCATTATCCAAAAACAAAGTATAGCATATAAAATTATGTCATTTCCTAACTAAATTCATGGAAATATATGTATGATATAATAAAATGAACTAATTGGTTCTGATGTGAAAATAATTAATAGTTTTAATATAGATTTATTTCCATCCATTTAGTTGAATGAAAATTTATATTACTGAAGTTCTCAATTAAAATTACATCAATATACTTAGACCGCAAAAATAAGTTTGATAAAAATAGTTTTTTAAGGCTGTGTTATTTTTTCAAAAAAGACATTTTTTATCAAAATATATTCCTATTCATAAACTGATTACACATATCTATTTCTAAGTTACTAAAATCTTCCAACAAACCTCTTAACCAATAAATTTGAATATTTGTTCATTCTAAATATTAATAAACAAGCGGAAAATATTGATCTAACCCATACAAGTTGTACCAGGGGAACAATTATTTGTGTTATTTTGAATGAAACTGTCAAAATCATGCCCAAAGAAGTTGGAAAGGGAATTTTTCCACGAACAGACAACAAAACCAAAATTAAACTTAATGACGAACAGCAACAACTAAATAAACAAAGTATAACTTATCTGAAAAAGAAAAAACTTATTAAAGATCAAAAATAATTATCATTGCAAATAACACTCTTGATAATTTAAAGAAATTTTGTGTGATTTATTTATGCCAGTTCAATAAATGTAAAAGTTTAAAGCAACTAAGCACGTAATGAAATCATTGTAACACTGTGAATCCTTTCTATGTTGGAACCCAACTAGGTTGAATTAAAACTTACCCATACTGTTACAATAAATATATCAGTATTTGGTTAACAATATTACATTGTAAACAAAATAATAAAAATATGTATTTTAATGTGCTTTGACCCTGTAATAAATAATTTTTTCCATTTTAATTTATAAATTTTTTTCATTTTAACAATGTAGGTTTATTATATTTTATGTTAGTCATTCCTTGTTTTTTGTTTTTGTTTCGAATAATTACATATTTATTACTTTAATCTCTTCAAATATTTGACTTATGTTCCATTAGTAAATGTATGCTCAAAATGAGTAAATATAAAAAAAAGAACCCAAAATTTAAACAAAAGTATATTAGAGTCTCCTAAACAAAATAAAAAGTGTTAAATTGAAATATAATATTATGTCGATCATATTGAAACAAAACTTTGGGACCTAAATAAAAAAAAATGACTATATTACAGATATCAACATCATATTGAAGTATGAGTAAAAAATAGTTTAGTGAAGTGTTTTAAAATTAATAATTGAAGCTAAAATTAAATATTTACGTGAAACAATCTATTACATTTTATACGTTATTATTTTCATCCCAATAAAATAAAAAATAATGTATGTCGTTATCATACATTCATAATAAGTAACATTGTGCTTTGTTAATTCATAAGCTAATTTTTTTTTACTCAAAATCAGATTTCCTATGTTAATGTTTCGGTAATTTTTGATGTGTATATTTTAATAGAATCTGCAAATATTTTATAAAATAAATTATTGTCTTCATTACACAAAAATCCCTCAAGAAATGGAAAGGAGAAACAGTAATTAACAATTTAGAAGCTATTAATTCTTAATATTGTAATTCATCCACTATCGAAAAAATTTAATTTGTATAAAGCATACACAATTTCCATAGTTTAGTTAACTACATTTAAAGTAAAAAGGGAATTTTGAATAAAAGAAAACAAGATCAAACAATACGCGAAGGTCATCGACGGATAATTTTTACTAAACTGACGAATATATTGTCGTATTTTGGATGTTTTAAAAAGATAGATATAAATTTGAAATTGAATTCAACTGTTCAGAAGGTTTCTCCATTTATTGCATGTATTTTAGACTACCTATATTAAGTATTCTAGTCATAATGAACAAGATTCTAGGTTGAAGTAACTAAATGTTGAATTATTCCACTTTGTATATCTTTTAGCTTGTGTTTGAGGCTTCATGTATTTTCTTTGTATTTTAGAGATCTAAGATGTATTAAATACTCATAGATTATCAATGTATAATTAAATTTTAATTTGGCTTGTACCTTGTGTTAGAAAAAAAACAAATGAAAAACATAATTTTAATGTGGCTTGTACCTTGTTGTGAGAGAAAAAACGAAATGAAAAACATGTCCTTAATATATTTTTTTAGTCTAAAAGTAATTGAAATTCTCAGTGGCTGGAATTTTATTTATTTTTTCAATTAAGGAGTGATAAAACTAACCCTTATTAGATTACTATGCGTTAGTTGAACATACATTAATTTTTTTAATGCTATCTTATACGCACAACTAACACTCGGTAGAAAAAGCAATATATCATAAATTTTTGATTGAAACAGTTATTTTTTCTTTTTTTTCATTTTACTACAAATGAATCATACGGCTGCCCCATTATTATAATTATAAATACATTTTATCTCTCTCTATTTTGTCATTCAAAATTTATGTGTCTTTCACCATACGAAAGACAATAATACATTTTATAAATTATTTTAAAATACTACAAAAAAAGTGTAGCGTAGTTTAGCGCCATATTCACGTAGACAAAGTTGTTTTCCTACGAATGGTGAGGACCCTTAAATTATGTTAGTAATTTGAAAATTATTAGTAGATCAAATCGAATATACTATATGGACTGAAATAAAAGAGAAAAGTAAAATAATATTAATATAGATGGATAGTCTATGTGTAATGACTAGAGAAACAAGGACATTTAATTGTAAGCAGAATAATAAAAAAAATGGTTAAATATAAAATTACAATCTCTAATTCCATCATAAAATATAACATCTCGAGTTTATATGTTTGATCGTTCATGTTATCGTCGCAACCTCAGTCGTTGTAACGAGTTGTAAGAAATTTGATTGGTCGTTGATTTATTACTTTTGCTTATTAATCAAATAAGTAAATTTTAAAATATTTAATTTCAAAATGATTATAAATTATTTAACCTTAAAAAATAACATTTTCCTAGAATTAATTTTTTAATAAATGGGATTCAACTAAACTCGCATCTACTTTTTCTCATTACACCATAAATAGATTGACAGCAGTAACCGTCAGGTATTTTTAAAGTGGTTTGTTCTATCATTCCGTTGATAATCTAAATCCAAAAATTAGCTCTTATCCCAAGTCTCGATAATATTGTATCGACGCCAAAATTTAGAGAAAGAATGCTGTTATCTTAGCAAATACTAGGATGCAAATAATTACGAATATTCAAAATGTGTGTTACTGTCGATTAACAACTATACGTTTTTATAACTTCCTCTTATCTTGTTGTTAATTGTCTACTCTATAAAATGGCATAATATTTCACATCTTACACATCAAGAAAGAAAAGTGAGAACAAGTTTACATCACAGACATACCTAAACCTTAGATACACGGGTTTGAAAAAGATGGCTGGTGAAGTCTTAGTCGCTCAAAAAAATGGAAGGCATTATGAAGGGAAGGTCACATCATTTGTGTTGGTCACATGTTTGTGGCGGCCATGGGAGTCTACTTTTTGGTTATGATCTTGGTATTACAGGAGGAGTGACTTCCATGGAACCATTCCTTGTCAATTCTTCCCTGGTGTTTACCAAGCAAATGAAAGATGAATCTGGGCACGAGAGCCAATATTGCAATTTGACAACGAGCTCCTTACTTTGTTCAACATCTTCCTTGTATCTTGCAGCATTAATACTTCTTTCTTTGCTTCCACGACTACAAGAATGTTTGGACGCAAGCCTCAATGTTGGCGGGTGGCTGTTTTCCTTGTTGGGGCCTTTGATGAATGGTTATTGCTGTCAACATTGAAATGCTTATCCTCGGGTCGCCTATTGCTTGGTTTCGTGTAGGATATTGTAATTCAGGTATGAAATTGGTATCAATCTTATGCTCCATGTTATGATGTATAAAAGGTCAGAAATATATGCAAGACTGATTGCATTTAATTTTGTTGTGGCTCCTAAACAGTCTGTTCCAGTGTATTTGTCTGAAATGCTCAACCACAGATCAGATAAGGTGCACTCAACATTGGCTTCCAAATGATGATCACAATTGAATCCTGGTGCAAATCTTATCAACTACTGGAACTGCCAACTTGAGAGTGATGGAGAATTCTTTGGGTATTGGAGCCGTCCCGCAATCATGTTGTGTATAGGATCTTTTCTTAGGTGACACACCAAACGTCTATGATTGAAAGGGCCAAAAGAAGGAGCTAGAAAATGCTGCAAAAAGATCGTGGCATTGATAATGTTGATGAGGAGTTCCAAGATCTAATTGATGCTTGCGAAGAAGCCAAAAAGGTGGGAGCACCCGTGGAAGAATATTACACACCAAGATACGGCCTCAACTCACTTTTGCTCTCTCATTCCATTCTCCAACAACTCTATTCGGCATCAATGTTATCATGTTTTATGCACCTGTGCTTTCAAAACTCTTGGTTTTGGAAACGATGCTTCGCTCATGTCCGCAGTAATACCGGAGGTGTTCAACGTTGTTAGCTTACTTTTGTTTCCATCTTCCATTGTGGACAAGTTTGGAAGAAGGATTTTGTTCCTTGAAGGTGGTGTCCAAATGTTATTGCCAGGTGAAAATTGCAACTTAACTAAGTAATTAAATTCTTATATTTTAAAAATTAGTATCCACACACCGCTCAAAACTAACCATTTATAACATCATGACTAATATAAATGTTATAATAATTTATTGTAGATTGTGTTGGAAGCATGATGCATCAAGTTTGGAGTTAGCGGTGAAGGATCGTTTACACAAAAATCAAAGCCATCTTCTCTGTCTTTATATGTGCATATGTTGCGGCATTTGCTTGGTCTTGGGTCCGTTGGGATGGTTAGTGCCTAGTGAAATATGCTCTCTTGAGGTTCGATCTGCAGGTCAAGCTACCAATGTTGCTGTGAACAGTTGTTCACATTTGCCATTGCTCAAATTTTTCTTACTATGCTTTGTCACTTGAAGTTCGGACTTTTCTTCTTTTTGCTGGCTTTTGTGCTCATCATGACAATTTTCATTGCCTTGTTTCTTCCCGAGACAAACAACGTCCGCCATTGAAGAAATGACTAAAGTGTGGAGTCTCATTGGTTTTGGACAAAGTTTGTTCCTTAATGTTGTCGGTGATAATACCACAAGGTGGCTTGCTGATTTTGTTTTTAAAGGAAATGCTCGTCGAGTAGACCAACGATGTGGATATGAATAGTTTCCGTAAAATTAGTTTGATTTTTTGTTGTCCTTTTGTGATCTAGCAAATTTAAATCTAAAAATTGTATTCATTTAGATATTGCCGTCTTTGATAAATTGATGTTTTAAATATACTGTACTTGTTGTTTGAAAATAGTTAGTTTTCTTTAGTTTAATTTAATACTTCGAAAGAAAAATCATTATCCAAAAACAAAATATAGCTATAAAATTATGTCATTTCCTAACTAAATTTCATGGAAATATTTGTATGTTATAATAAATGAACTATTGGTTTTTGGTATGTGAAGATAAATTAATTAGTTTAATATAGATTTATATTCCCATCAATTTAGTTGAAGGAAAATTTTGATATTAGTGAAGTTCGTCAATTAAAAATTACATCAATACACTTAGGCCCAAAATAAGTTGATAAAAATAGTTATTAAGCTGTGTTATTTTTTTCAAAAAAGACATTTTTTATCAAAATATATTCCTATTCATAAACTGAGTTGACACATCATCTATTTCTAAGTTACTAAAATTCTTCCAACAAACCTCTTAACCAATAAATTTGAATATTTGTTCATTCTAAATATTAATAAACAAGCGGAAAATATTGATCTAACCATACAAGTTGTACTAGGGATACATATTATTTGTGTTATTTTTGAATGAAACTGTCAAAATCATCCCAAAGAAGTTTGGAAAAGGAATTTTTCCACGAACAGACTAACAAAACCAAAATTAAACTTTTTATGACGAAAGCAACAACTAAATAAACAAATATACTTATCTGAAAAAGAAAATACTTATTAAAGATCAAAATATATCAATGCATAATAACACTCTTGATAATTTAAAGAAATTTTGTTGTGATTTATTTATGCCAGTTCAATAAATGTAAAGTTTTAAAAAGCAAACTAGCACGTAATGAAATCATTGTAACACCGTGAATCCTTTCTATGTTGGAACCCAACTAGGTTTGAATTAAACTACCCATACTTACATAAAATATATCAGTATTGGTTTTGAAACAATATGTACATGTAAAACAAAAATAATAAAAATATGTATTTTAATGTGCTTTTGACCCTTGTAATAAATAATTTTTTCCATTTTAATTTATAATTTTTTTTCATTTTAACATGTTAGGGTTATTTATTTTAGTTTTATGTCATTCCTTGTTTTTTGGTTTTTGTTTCAATAATACATATTTATTTACTTTAATCTCTCAAATATTTGACTTATGTTCCATTAGTAAATGTATGCTAAAATGAGTAAAATAAAAAAAAGAAACCAAAATTTAAACAAAAGTATATTAGAGTCTCCTAAACAAAATAAAAAGTGTTAAATTGAAATATAATATTATGTCGATCATATTGAAACAAAACTTTGGGACCTAAATAAAAAAAAATGACTATATTACAGATATCAACATCATATTGAAGTATGAGTAAAAAATAGTTTAGTGAAGTGTTTTAAAATTAATAATTGAACTAAAATTAAATATTTACGTGAAACAATCTATTACATTTTATACGTTTATTAATTTTTCATCCCAATAAATAAAAAAATAAATGTAATGTCGTTATCATACATTCATAATTAAGTAACATTGTGCTTTGTTAATTCATAATCTAATTTTTTTTTACTCAAAAATCAGATTTCCTATGTTAATTGTTCGGTAAATTTTGATGTGTATATTTTTATAGAATCTTGCAATATTTTATAAAATAAATTATTGTCTTTCATTACACAAAAATCCCTCAAAGAAATGGAAAGGAGAACAGTAATTACAATTTAGAAGCTATTAATTCTTAATATTTAATTCATCACTATCGAAAAAATTTAATTTTGTATAAGCATACACAATTTCCATAGTTTAGTTAACTACATTTTAAAGTAAAAAGGGAATTTTGAATAAAAGAAAACAAGATCAAACAATACGGAAGGTCATCGACGGATAATTTTTACTAAACTGACGAATATATTGTCGTATTTTTGGATGTTTTAAAAAGATAGATATAAATTGAAATTGAATCAACTGTTCAAAAGGTTTCTCCATTTATTGCATGTATCTTAGACTACCTACTATTAAGTATTCTAGTCATAATGAACAAGATTCTAGGTTGAAGTAACTAAATGTTGAATTATTCCACTT
>PGTU02013827.1:0-72866 GCA_002896215.2 Cicer echinospermum
GGAGGATGAAAAGACCTAAATGTTAATGAAATGACACAATGAACTATTGGATGCAGAAGATTGGTTAAAAACCTAACAGGACAAGATAAGCAAGGGACGACGAAAATGACCTAAATGTGCATCGAAAGACACAACACACCTATTGGATGCATAAGATTTGTTAAAAAACCCTAAATGGACGAGAATAAGCCTAGGAAGGACGAAATATACCATAATGTGCATCCAATGACACAAACACACCTATTGGATGCACAAGATTGGTTAAAAACCCTAATTGGACTAGAATAAGCCTCGAGACGATGTGAAAATACCTAAATGTTTATCCAATGACACAATTGAACATATCGGAGGCACAAGATTGGTTAAAAAATCATAATTAGACAATATTTATGCCTAGGGGGACGAAAATGACCTAAATGTTAATCCAATGACACAACACGCCTATTCGATTCACAAGATTGTTTAAAACCCTAATTGGCTAGAATTAGCCTAAGGAGGATGAAAATGACCTAAATGTTAATCAAATGACACAGATGAACTTATTGGATGCACGAGATTGGTCAAAACACCCTAATTGGACAAGAATAAGCCTAGGAGGATGAAAATGACCTAAATGTTATACGAAAGACACAAACACACATATTGGATGCACAAGATTGGTTAAAAAACCTAATAGGACAAGAATAAGGTAAGCGAGGACGAAAATGACATAAATGTGCATCGAAAGACACAAACACACCTATTGGATGCACAAGATTGGTTTAAAAACCCTAATTGGACTAGAATAAGAGTAGGAAGGACGAAATATACCTTAATGTGCATCCAATGACACAAACACGCCTATTGGATGCACAAGATTGGTTAAAAACCCTAATTGGACTAGAATAAGCCTCAAGAGGATCAAAATAACCTAAATGTTTATCCAATGACACAATTGAACTTATTGGAGCACATGATTGGTTAAAAATCATAATTGGATAATAATATGCCTAGGGACGATGAAAAGGACCTAAATGTTTATCGACTGACACAAACACGCCTATTGGATGCACAAGATTGGTTAAAAAAACCTAATTGGACTAGAATAAGCCTAGGGAGGACGAAAATGACCTAAATGTTAATCCAATGACACAAATGAACTTATTGGATGCACGAGATTGGTGAAAAACCGTAATTGGACAAGAATAAGCCTAGGGAGAACTAAAATGACCTAAATGTGCATCCAATGACACAAACACACCTATTGGATGCACAAGATTGGTAAAGAATCGTAATTGGACTAGAATAATCTTAAGGCGGATGGAAATGTTAATCCAATGACACAAACACGCCTATTGGATGCACAAGATTGGTTAAAAACCCTAATGGACTAGAATAAGCCTAGGGAGGACGAAAATGACCTAATGATAATCCAATGACACAAATGAACTTATTAGATGCACAAGATTGGTGAAAAACCCTAATTGGTCAAGAATAAGCCTAGGGAGGATGAAAAATGACCTAAGTGTTCATCCATTGACACAAACAGACCTTTTGGATTCACAAGGCTGGTTAAAAACCCTAATTGGCCTAGAAGACGCCTAGGAGACGAAAATCACCTAAATGTTAATCCAATGACACAAACAAAACCTATTGGAGGCACAAAATTGATTAAAAACCCAAATTGGACTAGAATAAGCCAAAGGAGAATGAAAATGACCCAAATGTTAATCCAATGACACAAACACACCTATTGGATGCACAAGATTGGTTAAAAACTCTAATTGGACTAGAATAAGCCTAGGGAGGATGAAATATACCTAAATGTGCATCCAATGACACAAACACGCCTATTGGATGCACAAGATTGGTTAAATTCCCTAATTGGAAGAGAATGTGTCTAGGGAAGACGAAAATGACCTAAATGTTAATCCAATGACACAATCACGCCTATTCGATTCACAAGATAGGTTAAACATCCTAATTGGAATAGAATTAGCCTAGGGAGGATGAAAATGACCTAAATGTTAATCAAATGACACAAATGAACTTATTGGATGCACAAGATTGGTTAAAAACCCTAATAGGACAAGAATAAGGTAAGGGAGGATGAAAAATGACCTAAATGTGCATCGAAAGACACAAACACACCTATTGGATGCACAAGATTTGTTAAAAACCCTAATTGGACTAGAATAAGCCTAGGAAGGACGAAATATACCATAATGTGCATCCAATGACACAAACACACCTATTGGATGCACAAGATTGGTTAAAAACTCTAATTGGACTAGAATAAGCCTAGGGAGGATGAAATATACCTAAATGTGCATCCAATGACACAAACACGCCTATTGGATGCACAAGATTGGTTAAATTCCCTAATTGGAAGAGAATGTGTCTAGGGAAGACGAAAATGACCTAAATGTTAATCCAATGACACAATCACGCCTGTTCGATTCACAAGATAGGTTAAACATCCTAATTGGAATAGAATTAGCCTAGGGAGGATGAAAATGACCTAAATGTTAATCAAATGACACAAATGAACTTATTGGATGCACGAGATTGGTTAAACACCCTAATTGGACAAGAATAAGCCTAGGGAGGATGAAAAATGACCTAAATGTTATACGAAAGACACAAACACACATATTGGATGCACAAGATTGGTTAAAAACCTAATTGGACTAGAATAAGCCTAGGGAGGACGAAATACACCTAATTCAAGAGACATTGCAAATTCTCCAGACGATGACCTAATTCAAGAGAAGAGGAACCTAATAGTTCAAGGGAAGACCACTGAGTTTAAGATTGGATCAGATAATATTTTGCGATGTAATGGTAGGATTTGTGTACCGGAGATTACAGATATGAGGAAAACAATCTTAGAAGAGGCTCATAAGAGTAAGTTGAGTATTCATCCTGGGGCAACAAAGATGTATCAGGATTTGAGGCAGAATTATTGGTGGCCAGGAAAGAAGAAACATGTAGCGGAGTATGTATCAAACTTGTCTAACTTGTCAGAAAGCGAAGGTGGAACATCAACGACCTGCTGGGATGTTGCAACCTTTAGATATACCTGAATGGAAGTGGGACAACATTTCCATGATTTTAAACTGGATTACCAAAAACAAGGAGAAAGAATGATTCTATATGGGTGATAGTGGATCGACTGACTAAATCTGCTCACCTTTTGCCAGTAAAGACCACCTATAAGGTAGATCAGCTAACGGAGATCTACATTGCTGAAATTGTGAGGTTACACGGGGTACCATCGAGTATTGTATCAGACCGTGATCCGAAGTTCACATCACATTTTTGGGGAGCATTGCACGAAGCATTGGGAATGAAACTACGATTGAGTTCAGCTTACCATCCACAAACGGACGGACAGACACTGAAAGGACGAATCAGTCCTTGGAAGATCTGTTGAGAGCATGTGTATTAGATGCTAGGGGAAGTTGGGATGATGATGTACTTCCGTTGATTGAGTTCACCTACAACAATAGTTTCCACGCAAGTATCGGAATGGCACCATATGAGGCTTTATATAGGAGCAAGTGTCAAACGCCCTTGTGTTGGTATAAGGACGGTGAAAGTATGATTGTGGACCGGAGATGGTGCAAGGTAATTTGGAACCCAATTACTGGAGATGCGACTTGGGAACTGGAGAGCAAGATGAGAGAACAACACCCAGAGCTATTTATCGACGCATAGTTTCGAGGACGAAACTAATTTTCGGGGGGTAGTAATGTAAGACCCATAATTTTAAAGTATACTTTATGTATTTTGTGTATTTTGGATTCTGGCTCGGAGGCTTTTTAGCCAAAGTTAATAATATTTTGGGAGTTTATATGATCAAAAAGATATTTTAATGCCATTTAGAGTTACTCGTCGATAAATAAATTAAATTAACTGCGGTGAATCTTTTACGAAGAATTTAATACGATATGGGTGAAATGGTAATTTTAAAATATCTAGTTATATTGAGATATTTGTTAGAAGTAATTAATATATATATATACCTAAATGTTTGGAAAGAAAAGGAAAAGAAAAGAAAAGAAAAGGATGCAAAAGAGAAGGAAAAGGAAGAAAGGAAATAAAGAGAAAGGAAAGAAAAGCAAAATTCCATCTTCTTCCTCTATTAACTCACGCGCGACCCCCTTCTCCCTCCTTCCTCCATTTTTCGTTTTTCTTTGCTTCCTTTCTTCAAGATTAGAAACCCAAGGCTTGGTGGGTGATAGGATAAGGATTTCTTAACTTCACTCTCCCTCGTTGATTCGAAAACGATGAAAAACGGCGTTAGGATTCTAAAACCGTCAAACACAAAACCTCCCTGTTTCATCTAGATCTAAGCTTCATTTCGCGAAGAGATAGAAGGGAAAGTTGCTCACTACCATGCTACGGTGCTAGTGAACTAAATTTGGAAGCGACGTTGCGAGCGGAGATTTTGTCGGAATTACTCGTGGTACCGTGTTCGCACGTTAAAGCTCACGTTAAGGTAATGGCTCCTTCCAAACTTTTAGTTTGCATTTAGGGACTTATCTGTGGTTGTGTGGAAGGAATTTGTTTGGATTGAAGTGTTGATTTGGGGGAAAATGAATCTAAGGCTTTATGGGTAAAATCTTAGAGTTAGGTTTTGGTTATATTGATGAATGTTTCGTGGGAAACGAATTTAAACTCATTTAGGTATGATTTTGAGTAATGAAAACTTGTTATGTTTGAGTGGTGGATTGTGTTGATTTGTGTTCGTCGTATTTGACGTGTTCTTAATTAATACTGATGAAATTTGATATGTGTATGGTTGGATTTTGTGGAGAAATGAATTGATGTGTTTTGGTGTGGATTGTGGATTGAATTTGATAATATGTTTGAGTTTGTTTTGTGTGGAATTTGAAAACCATTAGAGTTAAACGAGTATTAAAAATGGGGAATCTCTTAATGTCTTGTTTACTTAATGTTTGTTTTGAAAATCGTTTAAGTTAAACGAGTATTAAAAATGGGGAATCTTTTAATATCTTGGTTTACTTAATGTTGTTTTGGAAAATCTTTTAAGTTAAATGAGTATTAAGAATGGGGAATCTCTTAATGTCTTGTTTACTTAATATTCGTTTTGGAAATCGTTTAAGTTAAAAGAGTATTAAGAATGGGGATCTCTTAATATTTCTGTTTACTTAAAGTTTGTTTTGAAAATCTTTTAAGTCAAAAGAGTATTAAGAATGGGGAATCTCTTAATATTTATGTGCTTAATGTTTGTTGTGAAAGTCGTTTAAGTTAATGAGTATTAAAAATGGGGAATCTTTTAATATCTGCATTTGCTTAACGATTGTTGTGGATGGAGTCAGTATATGCTCATGCATTTTCATGGTTTTTGTAAATCGTGCAGACCGTGATAGGATGCACCTTGATAAATAGTACTTTGGCCTGTGATAGGCGGACATTTAATGATTACGTTTTTGAAAACCGTGCAGACCCGTGATAGGTGGCACCTCGATAAACGATACGGGCCCATGATAGGTAGTACGTTTATGGATTCGCTTTTTGTAAATTGTGCAGACCCGTGATAGGTGGCACTTGGTAATAGTACTTTGGCCTGTGATAGGCGATACATTACAATTTACGTTCTTTTTAGTGAAACCGTGCAGACCCTGATAGGATGCACCTCGGTAAACGATTGGCCCGTGATAGGCAGTACGTTATGGTTTACGCTTTTTAGTAAATCGTGCAGACCCGTCATAGGTGACCTCGGTAATTGTACATTGCCTGCGATAGACGGTACAATTATGATTTACGACCCTTCGAGGAGGCACAAGTTTGGAATTCCGAGTCCTTATTTTGGCATATACGCATCGCATTAGGGTGCTTGGCACATGAGTCGTGTTTGAATCAATTTATGATTGAGTGTTATGTATTGATTTTGTGTGGAGTGTGACTGATTGTAAAAACTATTTCGAAACTCAAGTTGTCGTGGTAATTGTGTTGGAATTTCTATGTGTTATGTACTGATTATCGTGTGTAAGTGTGATGGATTGTAAAACTATTTCGAAACCCAATTTGTCGTGGTGATTGTGTGGGAATTTCTAAGTGTTAAGATTTGGAGTTGTGTATGAATGCGATTGAATTTGTTTATGTATTTTTGGAAGGATAAGCAGGGAAATCGATTTCCCAATCGATTTGGGAAGTTACAGGGGCTCAACTATTTATAAAATCGATTCCCAATCGATTGGGAAGTTACAGGGGCTCAACTATTTATAAAATCGATTTCCCAATCGATTTGGCCATGCAGGAATTCAGCAAAACTGACAAAAATCGATTTGGAAATCGATTGGCATTAAGTCAGGTGCTGAGCTATGCTGTTAATCGATTGCCCAATCGATTGAATTAAGCCCAGAATTCAAATTTCACTAAAAACCTTCAAGAAATCGATTTGGAAATCGATTGGCTTAGTAGTAATTCTTATTTTGAGTTAGATACCAGATTGCTCATTGATTTATCAATGTCATGGTTAGTTATATATTACTTGATGGATTGAGAACCTTATTTTGTTTCATTGTTATTTTGGCATGTGTTATATGAACTTTTATCATGTGGGAAACCCTTTTAAGGTGCATGCTAGGTTGAAAGTTATCTTGTGCATTTGAAAATTTAAATGTTATGTGTTAATGTTAATTTCGGTTGGTGACCTTTACAACTATTGTGGAAATCTAGAATTTGCCCTCAGATGAGTGCCAGGACGATCCTAAATGTTCGTACCCTACGGATGGATGTAGATGGGAATGCTTGACTGGAGCTACTTAGGAGGATCTCACGGGGCGCGTGGAGATCCCTCAGGGTGTATAGTTTTTTGGTAGGATGATCAGATTAGGTTGATGTATAGGGACTAGACGTCCTGAACTTTGGTTGCAGTATTTTAATTTTGAAAATTGTACCTCTACTAATATTGTTTGTTTGACATGTTATTTATGATGGGTCTATGTACACCTTTTGAAGTGTAAATACTTTGGATTCGTATTTTGAGAAACTTTTTCGCTGCTTGTAAATTATAATGACTCAATTATTTATAAAGGTAACCTTATTTGTTTTTCTCTATTTTATTTTAATTTCTTTTAAAAAAAAAATACACTTTGAAAGTTGACCTGTTATGTGCATCCAATGACACAAACACACCTATATAGGATGCACAAGAATGGTTAAAATCCCTTATTGGAAGACAATAAGTCTAGGGAGGACGAAAATGACCAAAATGTTAATCAAATGACACAAATGAACTTATTGGATGCACAAGATTGGTTAAAACCCTAATTGGAAAAGAATAGCCTAGGGAGGATGAAAATGACCTAAATGTCATCCAATGACACAAATGACTATTGGATTCACAAGATTGGTTAAAAACCCTATTGGATGCAAAAGATTGGTTAAAAAAACCCTAATTGGACAAGAAATAAGCCTAGGGAGGATGAAAATGACCTAAATGTTATACGAAAGACACAAATGAACCTATTGGATGCACAAGATTGGTTAAAAAACCCTAATTGGACAAGAATAAGCCTAGGGAGGATGAAATACACCTAAATGTGCATCCAATGACACAAACACGCCTATTGGATGCACAAGATTGGTTAAAATCCCTAATTGGAAGAGAATAAGTCTAGGGAGGACGAAAATGACCTAAATGTTAATCCAATGACACAATCACGCCTATTCGATTCACAAGATAGGTTAAACATCCTAATTGGAATAGAATTAGCCTAGGGAGGATGAAAATGACCTAAATGTTAATCCAATGACACAAATGAACTTATTGGATGCACAAGATTGGTTAAAAACCCTAATAAGACAAGAATAAGCTAAGGAGGACGAAAAATGACCTAAATGTGCATCGAAAGACACAAACACACCTATTGGATGCACAAGATTGGTTAAAAACCCTAATTGGACTAGAATAAGCCTAGGAAGGACGAAATATACCTTAATGTGCATCCAATGACACAAACACACCTATTGGATGCACAAGATTGGTTAAAAACCCTAATTGGACTAGAATAAGCCTAGGGAGGATAAAAATGACCTAAATGTTTATCCAATGACACAAATGAACTTATCGGATGCACAAGACAGGTTAAAAATCATAATTAGACAATAATATGCCTAGGGAGGACGAAAATGACCTAAATGTTTATCCAATGATACAAATGTGCCTATTGGATGCACAAGATTGGTTAAAAAAACCCTAATTGGACTAGAATAAGCCTAGGGAGGACGAAAATGACCTAAATGTTAATCCAATGACACAAATGAACTTATTGGATGCACAAGATTGGTTAAAAACCCTAATTGGAAAAGAATAAGCCTAGGGAGGACGAAAAAATGATCTAAATGTTCATCCAATGACACAAACATACTTATTGGATGCACAAGATTGGTTAAAAACCCTAATTGGACTAGAATAAGCTTAGGGAGGACGAAATGACCTAAATGTTAATCCAATGACACAAAACACGCCTATTCGATGCACAAGATAGGTTAAAAACCCTAATTGGACAAGAATTAGCCTAGGGAGGATGAAAATGACCTAAATGTTAATCCAATGACACAATGAACTTATTGGATGCACGAGATTGGTTAAAAACCCTAATTGGACAAGAATAAGCCTAGGGAGGATGAAAAATGACCTAAATGTTATCCAATGACACAAACACACATATTGGATGCACAAGATTGGTTAAAAACCCTAATTGGACTAGAATAAGCCTAGGGAGGACGAAATACACCTAAATGTGCATCCAATGACACAAACACGCCTATAGGATGCACAAGAATGGTTAAAATCCCTAATTGGAAGAGAATAAGCCTAGGGAGGATGAAAATGACCTAAATGTTATATCAAATGACACAAACACACCTATTGGATGCACAAGATTGGTTAAAAACCCTAATTGGACTAGAATAAGTCTAGGGAGGATGAAAAATGACCTAAATGTGCATCCAATGACAAACAAAATTGGATGCACAAGATTGGTTAAAAACCCTATTGGATGCACAAGATTGGTTAAAAACCCTAATTGGACAAGAATAAGCCTAGGGAGGATGAAAAAATGACCTAAATGTGCATCCAATGACACAAAACACGTCTATTGGATGCACAAGATTGGTTAAAAACCCTAATTGGAAGAGAATAAGTCTAGGGAGGATGAAATGACCTAAATGTTAATCCAATGACACAAATCACGCCTATTCGATTCACAAGATAGGTTAAACATCCTAATTGGATAGAATTAGCCTAGGGAGGATGAAAATGACCTAAATGTTAATCAAATGACACAAATGAACTTATTGGATGCACAAGATTGGTTAAAAACCCTAATTGGACAAGAATAAGGCTAGGGAGGACGAAAAAATGACCTAAATGTGCATCCAATGACACAAACACACCTATTGGATGCACAAGATTGGTTAAAAACCCTAATTGGACTAGAATAAACCTAGGGAGGACGAAAATGACGTTAATGTTAATCCAATGACACAAAGACACCTATTCGATGCACAAGATTGGTTAAAAACCCTAATTGGACTAGAATTAGCCTAGGGAGGATGAAAATGACCTAAATGTTAATCAAATGACACAAATGAACTTATTGGATGCACAAGATTGGTTAAAAACCCTAATTGGACAAGAATAAGCCTAGGGAGGATGAAAAATGACCTAAATGTTCATCGAATGACACAAACACGCCTATTGGATGCACAAGATTGGTTAAAAACCCTAATTGGACTAGAATAAGCCTAGGGAGGACGAAAATGACCTAAATGTGCATCCAATGACACAAACATGAACCTATTGGATGCACAAGATTGGTTAAAATCCCTAATTGGAAGAGAATAAGTCTAGGGAGGACGAAAATGACCTAAATGTTAATCCAATGACACAAATGAACTTATTGGATGCACAAGATTGGTTAAAAACCCTAATTGGACAAGAATAAGCCTAGGGAGGATGAAAATGACCTAAATGTTAATCCAATGACACAAACAGACCTATTGGATTCACAAGATTGCCTAATTGGATGCACAAGATTGGTTAAAAACCCTAATTGGACAAGAATAAGCCTAGGGAGGACGAAAATGACCTAAATGTTATACCAAAGACACAAACACACCTATTGGATGCACAAGATTGGTTAAAAACCCTAATTGGACAAGAATAAGGCATAGGAGGACGAAAAATGACCTAAATGTTGCATCCAATGACACAAACACACCTATTGGATGCACAAGATTGGTTAAAAACCCTAATTGGACTAGAATAAGGCTAGGGAGGACGAAAAATGACCTAAATGTGCATCCAATGACACAAACACACCTATTGGATGCACAAGATTGGTTAAAAACCCTAATTGGACTAGAATAAGCCTAGGGAGGACGAAAAATGACCTAAATGTGCATCGAAATGACACAAACACACCTATTGGATGCACAAGATTGGTTAAAAACCCTAATTGGACTAGAATAAGCCTAGGGAGGACGAAAAATACCTAAATGTGCATCCAATGACACAACACACACCTATTGGATGCACAAGATTGGTTAAAAACCCTAATTGGACTAGAATAAGCCTAGGGAGGATGAAAATGACCTAAATGTTAATCCAATGACACAAAGACGCCTATTCGATTCACAAGATATGGTTAAAAACCCTAATTGGACTAGAATAAGCCTAGGGAGGACGAAAATGACCTAAATGTTAATCCAATGACACAAATGAACCTATTGGATTCACAAGATTGGTTAAAAATCCTAATTGGAATAGAATTAGCCTAGAGAGGATGAAAATGACCTAAATGTTAATCCAATGACACAATGAACTTATTGGACGCACAAGATTGGTAAAAAAACAATAATTGGACAAGAATACCTAGGCAAGGAGGACGAAAAATGACCTAAATGTGCATCCAAAGACACAAACACACCTATTGGATGCACAAGATTGGTTAAAAACCCTAATTGGACTAGAATAAGCCTAGGGAGGAAAAAATGACCTAAATGTTGCATCCAATGACACAAACACACCTATTGGATGCACAAGATTGGTTAAAAACCCTAATTGGACTAGAATAAGCCTAGGGAGGATGAAAATGACCTAAATGTTTATCCAATGACACAATTGAACTTATTGGATGCACAAGATTGGTTAAAAATCCTAATTAGACAATAATAAGCCTAGGGAGGACGAAAATGACCTAAATGTTTATCCAATGACACAAACACAGCCTATTGGATGCACAAGATTGGTTAAAAAAAAACCCTAATTAGACTAGAATAAGCCTAGGGAGGACGAAAATGACCTAAATGTTAATCCAATGACACAAATGAACTTATTGGATGCACAAGATTGGTTAAAAACCCTAATTGGAAAAGAATAAGCCTAGGGAGGATGAAAAATGACCGAAATGATCATCCAATGACACACTATTGGATGCACAAGATTGGTTAAAAAACCCTAATTGAACTAGAATAATCCTAGGGAGGACGAAAATGACCTAAATGTTAATCCAATGACACAAACACACCTATTGGATGCACAAGATTGGTTAAAAACCCTAATTGGACTAGAATAAGCCTAGGGAGGATAAAAATGACCTAAATGTTAATCCAATGACACAAATGAACTTATTGGATGCACAAGATTGGTTAAAAACCCTAATTAAACAAGAATAAGCCTAGGGAGGATGAAAATGACCTAAATGTTTATACAAAAGACACAAACACACATA
Organism: Cicer echinospermum; assembly: GCA_002896215.2. Lineage (NCBI taxonomy): Eukaryota > Viridiplantae > Streptophyta > Magnoliopsida > Fabales > Fabaceae > Cicer > Cicer echinospermum. The sequence goes on from PGTU02013827.1 coordinate 11,754, forward strand.
TTGGATGCACAAGATTGGTTAAAACCCCTAATTGGAATAGAATAAGCCTAGAGAGGACGAAAATGACCTAAATGTGCATCCAATGACACAAACACACCTATTGGATGCACAAGATTGGTTAAAAACCCTAATTGGACTAGAATAAGCCTAGGGAGGACGAAAATGACCTTAATGTGCATCCAATGACACAAACAAACTATTGGATGCACAAGATTGGTTAAAAACCCTAATTGGAATAGAATAAGCCTAGGGAGGACGAAAATGACCTAAATGTTAATCCAATGACACAAATGAACTTATTGGATGCACAAGATTGGTTAAAAACCCTAATTGGAAAAGAATAAGCCTAGGGAGGATGAAAAATGACCTAAATGTTCATCCAATGACACAAAACAGACCTATTGGATGCACAAGATTGGTTAAAAACCCTAATTAAATGACAAGAGAATAACCCTATTGGACAAGAATAAGCCTAGGACGAAAATGACCTAAATGTTATACGAATGACACAAACACACCTATTGGATGCACAAGATTGGTTAAAAACCCTAATTGGACTAGAATAAGCCTAGGAGGACGAAAATGACCTAAATGTGCATCGAAATGACACAAACACACCTATTGGATGCACAAGATTGGTTAAAAACCCTAATTGGACCTAGAATAAGCTAGGGAGGACGAAAAATGACCTAAATGTGCATCGAATGACACAAACACACCTATTGGATGCACAAGATTGGTTAAAAACCCTAATTGGACTAGAATAAGGCTAGGGAGGACGAAAATGACCTAAATGTGTATCGAATGACACAAACACACCTATTGGATGCACAAGATTGGTTAAAAAACCCTAATTGGACTAGAATAAGCCTAGGGAGGACGAAAATGACCTAAATGTGCATCCAATGACACAAACACACCTATTGGATGCACAAGATTGGTTAAAAACCCTAATTGGACTAGAATAAGCCTAGGGAGGATGAAAATGACCTAAATGTTTAATCCAATGACACAAAGACGCCTATTGGATGCACAAGATTGGTTAAAAACCCTAATTGGACTAGAATTAGCCTAGGGAAGACGAAAATGACCTAAATGTTAATCCAATGACACAAACACACCTATTGGATTCACAAGATAGGTTAAACAACCCTAATTGGAATAGAATTAGCCTAGGGAGGATGAAAATGACCTAAATGTTAATCAAATGACACAAACGAACTTATTGGATGCACAAGATTGGTTAAAAACCAATAATAAGACAAGAATAAGCCTAGGGAGGACGAAAATGACCTAAATGTGCATCGAATGACACAAACACACCTATTGGATGCACAAGATTGGTTAAAAACCCTAATTGGACTAGAATAAGCCTAGGGAGGACAAAAATGACCTAAATGTGCATCCAATGACACAAACACACTGTTAGATGCACAAGATTGGTTAAAAACCCTAATTGGACTAGAATAAGCCTCGGGAGGATGAAAATGACCTAAATGTTTATCCAATGACACAAATGAACTTATCGGATGCACAAGATTGGTTAAAAATCATAATTGGACAATAATAAGCCTAGGGAGGACGAAAATGACCTAAATGTTTATCCAATGACACAAACACACTATTGGATGCACAAGATTGTTTAAAAAACCCTAATTGGACTAGAATAAGCCTAGGGAGGACGAAAATGACCTAAATGTTAATCCAATGACACAAATGAACTTATTGGATGCACAAGATTGGTTAAAAACCCTAATTGGAAAAGAATAAGCCTAGGGAGGATGAAAATGACCTAAATGTTCATCCAATGACACACTATTGGATGCACAAGATTGGTTAAAAAACCGTTATTGGAACTAGAATAATCTTAGGGTGGACGAAAATGACCTAAATGTTAATCCAATGACACAAACACGCCTATTCGATTCACAAGATAGGTTAAAAACCCTAATTGGACTAGAATTAGCCTAGGGAGGACGAAAATGACCTAAATGTTAATCCAATGACACAAATGAACTTATTGGATGCACAAGATTGGTTAAAAACCCTAATTAAACAAGAATAAGCCTAGGGAGGATGAAAATGACCTAAATGTTATATCGAATGACACAAACACACATATTGGATGCACAAGATTAGTAAAAACCCTAATTGGAATAGAATAAGCCTAGAGAGGACGAAAATGACCCTAATGTGCATCCAATGACACAAAACACGCCTATTGGATGCACAAGATTGGTTAAAAACCCTAATTGGACAAGAATAAGCTAGGGAGGATGAAAATGACCTAAATGTTTATCCAATGACACAAATGAACTTATTGGATGCACAAGATTGGTTAAAAATCCTAATTGGACAAGAATAAGCCTAGGGAGGACGAAAATGACCTAAATGTTTATCCAATGACACAAGATGAACCTATTGGATGCACAAGATTGGTAAAAAAAACCCTAATTGGACTAGAATAAGCCTAGGGAGGACGAAAATGACCTAAATGTTCATCCAATGACACAAATGAACTTATTGGATGCACAAGATTGGTTAAAAACCCTAATTGGACAAGAATAAGCCTAGGGAGGAAGAAATAGACCTAAATGTGCATCCAATGACACACACACACCTATTGGATGCACAAGATTGGTTAAAAACCGTAATTGAACTAGAATAATCCTAAGGAGGACGAAAATGACCTAAATGTTAATCCAATGACACAAACAACCTATTGGATGCACAAGATTGGTTAAAACCCTAATTGGACTAGAATAAGCCTAGGGAGGACGAAAATGACCTAAATGTGCATCCAATGACACAAACACACCTATTGGATGCACAAGATTGGTTAAAAACCCTAATTGGAAGAGAATAAGCCTAGGGAGGATGAAAATGACCTAAATGTTAATCCAATGACACAAACACGCCTATTGGATGCACAAGATTGGTTAAAAACCCTAATTGGACTAGAATAAGCCTAGGGAGGACGAAAATGACCTAAATGTTAATCCAATGACACAAATGAACTTATTGGATGCACAAGATTTGTTAAAAACCCTAATTTGACTAGAATAAGCCTAGGGAGGATGAAAAATGACCTAAATGTTCATCCAATGACACAAACAAAACCTATTGGATGCACAAAATTGGTTAAAAACCCTAATTGGACTAGAATAAGCCTAGGAGGATGAAAATGACCTAAATGTTAATCCAATGACACAAACACACCTATTGGATGCACAAGATTGGTTAAAAACCCTAATTGGACTAGAATAAGCCTAGGGAGGACGAAAATGACGTAAATGTTAATCCAATGACACAAAGACACCTATTCGATTCACAAGATTGGTTAAAAACCCTAATTGGACTAGAATAAGCCTAGGGAGGATGAAAATGACCTAAATGTTAATCCAATGACACAAATGAACTTATTGGATGCACAAGATTGGTTAAAAACCCTAATTGGACAAGAATAAGCCTAGGGAGGATGAAAAATGACCTAAATGTTATACGAAAGACACAAACACACCTATTGGATGCACAAGATTGGTTAAAAACCCTAATTGGACTAGAATAAGCCTAGGGAGGACGAAAATGACCTAAAATGTTCATCCAATGACACAAACACACCTATTGGATGCACAAGATTGGTTAAAATCCCTAATTGGAAGAGAATAAGTCTAGGGAGGACGAAAAATGACCTAAATTTTAATCCAATGACACAAACAAGCCTATTCGATTCACAAGATAGGTTAAAAATCCTAATTGGACTAGAATTAGCCTAGGGAGCATGAAAATGACCTAAATGTTAATCAAATGACACAAATGAACTTATTGGATGCACAAGATAGGTTAAAAAAACCCTAATAGGACAAGAATAAGCCTAGGGAGGACGAAAATGACCTAAATGTTAATCCAATGCATTGAAACACAAACACACACCTATTGGATGCACAAGATTGGTTAAAAATGTTGGACTTTAGAATGAATCCTAATTTTTGACATAATTAACAAACATACAATGTTCATACATCATATGACACAAATCTAACATTTTATTGAGCAAGATTTCAGGAACAACAATCCAAACCCTACACACTTGAGACAAATTGCTTGGAACTCAAGAAATCAACAAAAGTTGAATATTCACTGAGTAAATCGATTGGGAAATCGATTTCATAACAAGGGTGTAAGGAAAACATAACTGTTTGTGATTATATAACGATTAAAATCGACTGGCACAATTAGAAATGAAAATTGCACAAGTCAGTGGCAACCTGTTTTACAGGCTAATCGATTGGCAAATCGATTGTGCACATGACAAAGTAAAACTGATTGAAACAAATCGAATGGACAAGTCACAGTGACAATCCATTTTTCTATAATCGATTGGCACATCGATTAGATAATATTTGAAAAATAACTTGACCTGTGAATTGGACAAATCGATTGGACAATCTATTGTGAGAATTTCAATCACCTAAATGTTTTAATCGATAGGAAATCGAAACAAACATCAGGTAAGAACTTTTCAGGCAAATACAAAACAAATCGATTGGCACTTCGATTAACATCAAAATAGCTAAGTCATTGTCTTGAACAAAAATTGATTGGCAAATGGATTGAAGGAAATGTTTTTGAAACACACAGTGAACTCAGCTTGTGGCCAAATCGATTCTGAGTATTTGTAAATCGATTATGAGACTTAGTAAATCGATTAAGTAATCCTAGTGAGGATTTGAAAAAACACCTGCAATTGATTATCCAATGACACAAGTCTGAACATAATTTGGATGAAAAGATTTTTTAAAAGAATCGATTGGCAAATCGATTGGTTTGTATAGATGAAAAGATTCAAGAAAAACAAGACTCACGATAATCGATTGGCAAATCGATTAGACCTGTTTTATAACTTTAATGAATCGATTGGTAAATCGATTGATTAGCCTTTTCAGAAAATATAAACTGTTTTCAATCATTCTCTCATTAACACATGTATACACTTGAAAAACATTTTTAAATATTCTTCAGAATACTAAAGAACTCTTAAGAACACATTGTTAACATTCTGATATTGCTTTTTCAGATCAAAGCCAAAAAGATTATCCATAATCATTGAGAGAGCTGAAAAAGTATTCTTGAGAGAAAAGACAATGTCTCATGAACAATCTTTGAATAACCAGATTGTGAGAGACACATTGATCCAGATTGAAAACTACTTTTTGTACTTCTTTTATTTTTGTTTGTAAAAATACTTTGAAAAGAAACGACTGCGAAAAATCCAGCTAGAAACTGGTGGCGATCTTCTTGGGTGAGAGGCCTCATCAAGAAGGAGCCGTACTTGATTTTGTGTGAGTCTGTCGAGTGACACAAGGATCAAGGGGTTGAGCAATAACCCTAGATTGTGTTAGATAATAGGTTTCGAGGAAACTGGACAATCTGTAAACAATTCACAATTCTTTCTATTGGAGAAAAAGCTGAAATCCAGTTGGATTGTCAAGACTGGATGCAGGTTGTCTCGTTGGGACTGAACCAGGATAAACCTTGTGCATTCTATCCCTTATCCTTTCACTTTTAATTGTTAATCTTATATGACGCATTATAATTCCGCTGTGTGTACGAATTTTATCAGGATTCTGAATAAATCTTGCATCGTATGATTGTATGTTCAATCTTAATTGTATGCTAGACGTATTTGATTTTCTATATTGCTTTAATTTGTTAAAGACTGATATATTCTGATTATTTCGAGGTCATAATTGGTTAAAAAAAGCATAATTGGACTAGAATAAACCTAGGGAGGATGAAATAGAACTAAATGTGCATCCAATGACACAAACACGCCTATGGGATGCACAAGATTGGTTAAGAACCGTAATTGAACTAGAATAATCTTAAGGAGGACGGAAATAACCTAAATGTTAATCCCATGACACAAACACGCCTATTGGATGCACAAGATTGGTTAAAAACCCTAATTGGACTAGAATAAGCCTAGGGAGGACGAAAATGACCTAAATGTTAATCCAATGACACAAATGAACTTATTGGATGCACAAGATTAGTTAAAAACCCTAATTGGTCTAGAATAAGCCTAGGGAGGACGAAAATGACCAAAATGTTCATCCAATGACACAAACAAAACCTATTGGATGCACAAAGATTGGTTAAAACCCTAATTCGACAAGAATAAGCCTAGGGAGATGAAAATGACCTAAATGTTAATCCAATGACACAAAACACACCTATTGGAAGCACAAGATAGGTTAAAACCCTAATTGGACTAGAATAAACCTAGGGAGGACGAAAATGACGTAAATGTTAATCCAATGACACAAATGAACCTATTCGATGCACAAGATAGGTTAAAAACCCTAATTGGACTAGAATTAGCCTAGGGAGGATGAAAATTACCTAAATGTTAATCAAATGACACAAATGAACCTATTGCATGCACAAGATTGGTTAAAAACCCTAATTGGACATGAATAAGCCTAGGGAGGATGAAAAATGACCTAAATGTTATACAAATGACACAAACAACCTATTGGATGCACAAGATTGGTTTAAAAACCCTAATTGGACTAGAATAAGCCTAGGGAGGACGAAATACACCTAAATGTGCATCCAATGACACAAACACACCTATTGGATGCACAAGATTGGTTAAAAATCCCTAATTCGACAGAGAATAAGCCTAGGGAGGACGAAAATGACCTAAATGTTAATCCAATGACACAAACACACCTATTCGATGCACAAGATAGGTTAAAAATCCTAATTGGACTAGAATTAGCCTAGGGAGGATGAAAATGACCTAAATGTTAATCCAATGACACAAATGAACTTATTGGATGCACAAGATTGGTTAAAAACCCTAATAGGACAAGAATAAGCCTAGGGAGGATGAAAAAAATGACCTAAATGTGCATCTAAAGACACTAACACACCTATTGGATGCACAAGATTGGTTAAAAACCCTAATTGAACTAGAATAAGCCTAAGGAGGACGGAAATGACCTAAATGTTAATCCAATGACACAAACACACCTATTGGATGCACAAGATTGGTTAAAAACCCTAATTGGACTAGAATAAGCCTAGGGAGGACGAAAATGACCTAAATGTGCATCCAATGACACAAACACACTTAATGGAAGGCACAAGATTGGTTAAAACTCTAATTGGAAGAGAATAAGCCTAGGGCGGATAAAAATGACCTAAATGTTAATCCAATGACACAAACACGCCTATTGGATGCACAAGATTGGTTAAAAACTCTCATTGGACAAGAATAAGCCTAGGGAGTACGAAAATGACCTAATGTTTGTCCAATGACACAAATGAACTTATTGGATGCATAAGATTGGTTAAAAAACCCTAATTGGACAAGAATAAGCCTAGGGAGGATGAAAAATGACATAAATGTTCATCCAATGACACAAATGACCTATTGGATGCACAAGATTGGTTAAAAACCCTAATTGGACTAGAATACACCTAGGGTGGACGAAAATGACCTGAATGTCAATCCAATGACACAAACAAAACCTATTGGATGCACAAAATTGGTTAAAAACCCTAATTGGACTAGAATAAGCCAAAGGAGGACGAAAATGACGCAAATGTTAATCCAATGACACAAACACACCTATTGGATGCACAAGATTGGTTAAAAACCCTTATTGGACAAGAATAAGCCTAGGGAGGACGAAAATGACCTAAATGTTCATCCAATGACACAAATGAACCTATTGGATGCACAAGATAGGTTAAAAACCCTAATTGGGACAAGAATAAGCCTATGGAGGATGAAAATGACCTAAATGTTAATCCAATGACACAAATGAACTTATTGGATGCACAAGATTGGTTAAAAACCCTAATTGGACAAGAATAAGCCTAGGGAGGACGAAAAATGACCTAAATGTTCATCCAATGACACAAACACACCTATTGAATGCACAAGATTGGGTTAAAAACCCTAATTGGACAAGAATAAGCCTAGGGAGGACGAAAATGACCTAGATGTTCATCCAATGACACAAATGAACTTATTAAATGCACAAGATTGGTTAAAAACCCTAATTGGACTAGAATAAGCCTAGGGAGGACGAAAATGACCTAAATGTTCATCCAATGACACAAACACACCTATTGGATGCACAAGATTGGTTAAAAACCCTAATTGGATTAGAATAAGCCTAGGGAGGACGAAAATGACCTAAATGTTAATCCAATGACACAAACACATCTATTGGATGCACAAGATTGGTTAAAAACCCTAATTGGACTAGAATAAGCCTAGGGAGGACGAAAATGACCTAAATGTTCATCCAATGACACAACCACACCTATTGGATGCACAAGATTGGTTAAAAACCTCTAATTGGAATAGAATAAGCCTAGGAACGACAAAAATGACCTAAATGTTAATCCAATGACACAACACACCTATTGGATGCACAAGATTGGTTAAAAACCCTAATTGACACCTAGGGAGGAAAAAATGACTATATTTCATCCAATGACATGATTGGAAAAAAGCCGTAATTAGGAATAAGTCTAACGAGGACGAAAATGACCTAAATGTTCATCAATGACACAAAGACACCGATTGGTTGCACAAGATTGGTTAAAAACCCTATTGGACTAGAAATAACCTAGCCTATGAAAGATGAAAATGACCTAAATGTGCATTCAAGATATGTTAAAAACCCTAATTGGAAATAATAAGTATAGGGAGGACGAAAATGACCAAAATGTTAATCCAATGACACAAACACACCTATTGAATGCAAAAGATTGGTAAAAAAAAACCCTAATTGGACTAGAATAAGCCTAGGGAGACAAAAATGACCTAATTGTTCATCAAATGACACAAAAAACTTATTGGATGCACAAGATTGGTTAAAAACCCTAATTGGACAAGAATAAACCTAAGGAGGACGACGAAATGACCTAAATGTTCATCCAATGACACAAACACACCTATTGGATGCACAAGATTGGATAAAAACCCTAATTGGACAAGAATAAGCCTAGGGAGGACGAAAATGACCTAAATGTTCATCTAATGACACAAATGAACTTATTGGATGCACAAGATTGGTTAAAAACCCTAATTGGACAAGAATAAGCCTAGGGAGGACGAAAATGACCTAAATGTTAATCCAATGACACAAATGAACTTATTGGATGCACAAGATTGGTTAAAAACCCTAATTGGACAAGAATAAGCCTAGGGAGGACGAAAATGACATAAATGTTAATCCAATGACACAAATGAACTTATTGGATGCACAAGATTGGTTAAAAACCCTAATTGGACAAGAATAAGCCTAGGGAGGAAGAAAATGACCTAAATGTAAATCCAATGACACAAACACACCTATTGGATGCACAAGATTGGTTAAAAACCCTAATTGGACAAGAATAAACCTAGGGAGGAAGAAAATGACCTAAATGTTGAATCCAATGACACAAACACACCTATTGGGTGCATAAACACAAGATTGGTTAAAACACACCTATTGGGTGCAAGAATAAGCCTATTGGATGCACAAGATTGATTAAAAACCCTAATTGGACTAGAATAAGCCGATCAGACAAAAAGGACCTAAATGTTAATCCAATGACACAAACACACCTATTGGATGCACACAAGATTGGTTAAAATCCCTAATTGGACTAGAATAAGCCTAGTGAGGACGAAAAATGACCTAAATGTTCATCCAATGACACAAACACACCTATTTGGATGCACAAGATTGGTTAAAAACCCTAATTGGACAAGAATAAGCCTAGGGAGGACGAAAATGACCTAAATGTTAATCCAATGACACAAATGAACTTATTGGATGCACAAGATTGGTTAAAAACCCTAATTGGACTAGAATAAGCCTAGGGAGGACGAAAATGACCTAAATGTTCATCCAATGACACAAAACACACTTATTGGATGCACAAGATTCGTTAAAAGCCATAATTGGACAAGAATAAACCTAGGGAGCACGAAAATGACCTAAATGTTCATCCAATGCACACTTAGATGCACAAGATTGGTTAAAAACCCAAATTGGACAAGAATAAGCCTAGGGAGGACGAAAATAACCTAAATGTTCATCCAATGACACAAAACACACCTATTGGATGCACAAGATTGGTTAAAAACCCTAATTGGAGTAGAATAAGCCTAGGGAGGACGAAAATGACCTAAATGTTCATCCAATGACACAAACACACCTATTGGATGCACAAGATTGGTTAAAAAATCCTAATTGGACAAGAATAAGCCTAGGGAGGACGAAAATGACCTAAATGTTCATCCAATGACACAAACACATCCTATTGGATGCACAAGATTGGTTTAAAACCCTAATTGGACAAGAATAACCCTAGGAGGACGAAAATGACCTAAATGTTCATCCAATGACACAAACACACCTATTGGATGCACAAGATTGGTTAAAACCCTAATTGGACAAGAATAAACCTAGGGGAGGACGAAAATGACCTAAATGTTCATCCAATGACACAAACACACCTATTTGATGCACAAGATTGGTTAAAAATCCTAATTGGACTAGAATAAGCCTAGGAGGACGAAAATGACTTAAATTTTAATCCAATGACACAAACACACCTATTGGATGCACAAGATTGGTTAAAAACCCTAATTGGACAAGAATAAGCCTTAGGGAGGACGAAAATGACATAAATGTTCATCCAATGACACAAACACACCTATTGGATGCACAAGATTGGTTAAAAATCCTAATTGGACTAGAATAAAGCCTAGAGAGGACGAAAATGACCTAAATGTTCATCCAATGACACAAACACACCTATTGGATGCACAAGATTGGTTAAAAACACTAAATGGACTAGAATAAGACTAGGGAGGACGAAAAGAATCTAAATGACCAATGGCACAAACACAATTATTCATCCAATGACAACAATAACTAAGGTGGTCGAAAATTTATTGGATGCACAAGATTGGTTAAAAACCCTAATTGGACAAGAGAATAACCTAGGGAGGACGAAAATGACCTAATGTTCATCCAATGACACAAACAAACCTATTGGATGCACAAGATTGGTTAAAAACCCTAATTGGACAAGAATAAGCCTAGGGAGGACGAAAATGACCTAAATGTTCATCCAATGACAAAAACAAACTTATTGGATGCACAAGATTGGTTTAAAAACCCTAATTGGACAAGAATAAGCCTAGGGAGGACGAAAATGACCTAAATGTTCATCCAATGACACAAACACACCTATTGGATGCACAAGATTGGTTTAAAAACCCTAATTGGACTAGAATAAGCCTAGGGAGGACGAAAATGACCTAAATGTTAATCCAATGACACAAACAAAACCTATTGGATGCACAAAGATTGGTAAAACCCTAATTGGACAAGAATAAGCCTAAGGAGGACGAAAAATGACCTAAATGTTAATCCAATGACACAAACACACCTATTGGATGCACAAGATTGGTTAAAAACCATAATTGGACAAGAATAAGCCTAGGGAGGACGAAAATGACCTAAATGTTCATCCAATGACACAAACACACCTATTGGATGCACAAGATTGGTTAAAAACCCTAATTGGACAAGAATAAGCCTAGGGAGGACGAAAATGACCTAAATGTTAATCCAATGACACAAATGAACTTATTGGATGCACAAGATTGGTTAAAAACCCTAATTGGACAAGAATAAGCCTAGGAGGACGAAAAATGACCTAAATGTTCATCCAATGACACAAATGAACTATTGGATGCACAAGATTGGTTAAAAACCCTAATTGGACAAGAATAAGCCTAGGGAGGACGAAAATGACCTAAATGTTCATCCAATGACACAAACACACCTATTGGATGCACAAGATTGGTTAAAAACCCTAATTGGACAAGAATAAGGTCTATGGAGGACGAAAATGACCTAAATGTTAATCCAATGACACAAATGAACCTATTGGATGCACAAGATTGGTTAAAAACCCTAATTGGACAAGAATAAGCCTAGGGGAGGATGAAAATGACCTAAATGTTCATCCAATGACACAAATGAACTTATTGGATGCACAAGATTGGTTAAAAACCCTAATTGGACAAGAATAAGCCTAGGGAGGACGAAAATGACCTAAATGTTCATCCAATGACACAAACACACCTATTGGATGCACAAGATTGGTTAAAAACCCTAATTGGACAAGAATAACCCTAGGGAGGACGAAAAATGACCTAAATGTTCATCCAATGACACAAACACACCTATTGGATGCACAAGATTGGTTAAAAACCCTAATTGGACACAAGAATAAGCTAGAGGAGGACGAAAAATGACCTAAATGTTCATCCAATGACACAAATGAACTTATTGGATGCACAAGATTGGTTAAAAACCCCTAATTGGACAAGAATAAGCCTAGGGAGGACGAAAATGACCTAAATGTTCATCCAATGACACAAACACACCTATTGGATGCACAAGATTTGTTAAAAACCCTAATTGGACTAGAATAAGCCTAGGGAGGACGAAAATGACCTAAATGTTCATCCCAATGACACAAACACACCTATTGGATGCACAAGATTGGTTTAAAAACCCTAATTGGACAAGAATAAGCCTAGGGAGGACGAAAATGACCTAAATGTTCATCCAATGACACAAATGAACTTATTGGATGCACAAGATTGGTTAAAAACCCTAATTGGACTAGAATAACCTAGGGAGGACGAAAATGACCTAAATGTTCATCCAATGACACAAACACACCTATTGGATGCACAAGATTGGTTAAAAACCCTATTGGACAAGAATAAGCCTAGGGAGGACGAAAATGACCTAAATGTTCATCCAATGACACAAAACAACCTATTGGATGCACAAGATTGGTTAAAAACCCTAATTGGACAAGAATAAGCCTAGAGAGGACGAAAATGACCTAAATGTTAATCCAATGACACAAAACAAACTTATTGGATGCACAAGATTGGTTAAAAACCCTAATTGGACAAGAATAAGCCTGAGGACGAAAATGACCTAAATGTTCATCCAATGACACAACACACCTATTGGATGCACAAGATTGGTTAAAAACCCTAATTGGACTAGAATAAGCCTAGGGAGGACGAAAATGACCTAAATGTTAATCCAATGACACAAATGAACTTATTGGATGCACAAGATTGGTTAAAAACCCTAATTGGACAAGAATAAGCCTAGGGAGGACGAAAATGACCTAAATGTTCATCCAATGACACAAACACACCTATTGGATGCACAAGATTGGTTAAAAACCCTAATTGGACAAGAATAAGCCTAGGGAGGACGAAAATGACCTAAATGTTCATCCAATGACACAAATGAACCTATTGGATGCACAAGATTGGGTAAAAAAAACCCTAATTGGACAAGAATAAGCCTAGGGAGGACGAAAATGACCTAAATGTTCATCCAATGACACAAAACACACCTATTGGATGCACAAGATTGGTTTAAAACCCTAATTGGACAAGAATAAGCCTAGGGAGACGAAAATGACCTAAATGTTCATCCAATGACACAAATGAACCTATTGGATGCACAAGATTGGTTAAAAACCCTAATTGGACAAGAATAAGCCTAGGGAGGACGAAAATGACCTAAATGTTCATCCAATGACATCAAACACAACTTATTGGATGCACAAGATTGGTTAAAAACCCTAATTGGACAAGAATAAGCCTAGGGAGGACGAAAATGACCTAAATGTTCATCCAATGACACAAATGAACTTATTGGATGCACAAGATTGGTTAAAAACCCTAATTGGACAAGAATAAGCCTAGGAGGACGAAAATGACCTAAATGTTCATCAATGACACAAACACACCTATTGGATGCACAAGATTGGTTAAAAACCCTAATTGGACAGAAATAAGTCTAGGGAGGACGAAAATGACCTAAATGTTCAATCCAATGACACAAACACACCTATTGGATGCACAAGATTGGTAAAAACCCTAATTGGAAGAGAATAAGCCTAGGGAGGACGAAAATGACCTAAATGTTCATCCAATGACACAAACACACCTATTGGATGCACAAGATTGGTTAAAAACCCTAATTGGACAAGAATAAACCTAGGGAGGACGAAAATGACCTAAATGTTCATCCAATGACACAAATGAACATATTGGATGCACAAGATTGGTTAAAAACCCTAATTGGACAAGAATAAGCCTAGGGAGGACGAAAATGACCTAAATGTTCATCCAATGACACAAATGAACTTATTGGATGCACAAGATTGGTTAAAAACCCCTAATTGGACAAGAATAAGCCTAGGGAGGACGAAAATGACCTAAATGTTCATCCAATGACACAAACACACCTATTGGATGCACAAGATTGGTTAAAAACCCTAATTGGACAAGAATAAGCCTAGGGAGGACGAAAATGACCTAAATGTTCATCCAATGACACAAACACACCTATTGGATGCACAAGATTGGTAAAAACCCTAATTGGACAAGAATAAGTCTATGGAGGACGAAAATGACCTAAATGTTCATCCAATGACACAAACACACCTATTGGATGCACAAGATTGGTTAAAAACCCTAATTGGACAAGAATAAGCCTAGGGAGGACGAAAATGACCTAAATGTTTAATCCAATGACACAAAATGACATAAACTTAATCCAATGATGCACAAGATTCACAAGATTGGTGTTAAAAACCCTAATTGGACAAGAATAAGCCTAGGGAGGACGAAAATGACCTAAATGTTCATCCAATGACACACAAATGAACTTATTGGATGCACAAGATTGGTTAAAAAACACTAATTGGACAAGAATAAGCCTAAGGGAGGACGAAAATGACCTAAATGTTCATCCAATGACACAAAACACACCTATTGGATGCACAAGATTGGTTAAAAACCCTAATTGGACAAGAATAACCTAGGGAGGACGAAAATGACCTAAATGTTCATCCAATGACACAAATGAACCTATTGGATGCACAAGATTGGTTTAAAACCCTAATTGGACAAGAATAAGCCTAGGGAGGACGAAAATGACC
The DNA here is from genome assembly GCA_002896215.2 of Cicer echinospermum. NCBI lineage: Eukaryota > Viridiplantae > Streptophyta > Magnoliopsida > Fabales > Fabaceae > Cicer > Cicer echinospermum. The sequence continues at coordinate 26,835 of PGTU02013827.1, forward strand.
TAAATGTTCATCCAATGACACAAACACACCTATTGGATGCACAAGATTGGATTAAAACCCTAATTGGACAAGAATAAGCCTAGGAGGACGAAAATGACCTAAATGTTCATCCAATGACACAAACAACCTATTGGATGCACAAGATTGGTTAAAAACCCTAATTGGACTAGAATAAGCCTAGGGAGGACGAAAATGACCTAAATGTTCATCCAATGACACAAACCTGGATGCACAAATTGGTTAAAAACCCTAATTGGACAAGAATAAGTCTAGGGAGGACGAAAATGACCTAAATGTTCATCCAATGACACAAACACACCTATTGGATGCACAAGATTGGTTAAAAACCCTAATTGGACAAGAATAAGCCTAGGGAGGACGAAAATGACCTAAATGTTCATCCAATGACACAAACACACCTATTGGATGCACAAGATTGGTTAAAAACCCTAATTGGACAAGAATAAGCCTAGGAAGGACGAAAATGACCTAAATGTTCATCCAATGACACAAACACACCTATTGGATGCACAAGATTGGTTAAAAACCCTAATTGGACTAGAATAAGCCTAGGGAGGACGAAAATGACCTAAAATGTTCATCAATGACACAAACACACCTATTGGATGCACAAAGATTGGTTAAAAACCCTAATTGGACAAGAATATAAGCCTAGGGAGGACGAAAATGACCTAAATGTTCATCCAATGACACAAACACACCTATTGGATGCACAAGATTGTTAAAAACCCTAATTGGACAAGAATAAGCCTAGGGAGGACGAAAATGACCTAAATGTTCATTCAATGACACAAACACACCTATTGGATGCACAAGATTGGTTAAAAACCCTAATTGGACAAGAATAAACCTAGGGAGGACGAAAATGACCTAAATGTTCATCCAATGACACAAACACACCTTATTGGATGCACAAGATTGGTTAAAAACCCTAATTGGACAAGAATAAGCCTAGGGAGGACGAAAATGACCTAAATTTTAATCCAATGACACAAACACACCTATTGGATGCACAAGATTGGTTAAAAACCCTAATTGAACAAGAATAAGCTAGGGAGGACGAAAATGACCTAAATGTTCATCCAATGACACAAACACACCTATTGGATGCACAAGATTGGTTAAAAACCCTAATTTGACAAGAATAAGCCTAGAGAGGACGAAAATGACCTAAATGTTCATCCAATGACACAAACACACCTATTGGATGCACAAGATTGGTTAAAACCCTAATTGGACAAGAATAAGCCTAGGGAGGACGAAAATGACCTAAATGTTATCCAATGACACAAACATAATTATTGGATGACACAAGAACAAACTCTAATTGGGAATGCAAGGTGGACGAAAAACCTAAATGTTATCCAATGACACAAACAATATTGAATGCACAAGATTGGTTAAAAACCCTAATTGGACAAGAATAAGCCTAAGGAGGACGAAAATGACCTAAATGTTCATCCAATGACACAAACACACCTATTGGATGCACAAGATTGGTTAAAAACCCTAATTGGACAAGAATAAGCCTAGGGAGGACGAAAATGACCTAAATGTTCATCCAATGACACAATGAACTTATTGGATGCACAAGATTGGTTTAAAACCCTAATTGGACAAGAATAAGCCTAGGGAGGACGAAAATGACCTAAATGTTCATCCAATGACACAAACACACCTATTGGATGCACAAGATTGGTTAAAAACCCTAATTGGACAAGAATAAGCCTAGGGAGGACGAAAATGACCTAAATGTTCATCCAATGACACAAACACACCTATTGGATGCACAAGATTGGTTAAAAACCCTAATTGGACAAGAATAAACCTAGGGAGGACGAAAATGACCTAAATGTTAATCCAATGACACAAATGAACCTATTGGATGCACAAGATTGGTTAAAAACCCTAATTGGACAAGAATAAGCCTACGAGGACGAAAATGACCTAAATGTGAATCCAATGACACAAACACACCTATTGGATGCACAAAGATTGGTTAAAAACCCTAATTGGACAAGAATAAGCCTAGGGAGGACGAAAATGACCTAAATGTTCATCCAATGACACAAATGAACTTATTGGATGCACAAGATTGGTTAAAAACCCTAATTGGACAAGAATAAGCCTAGGGAGGACGAAAATGACCTAAATGTTAATCCAATGACACAAACACACCATATTGGATGCACAAGATTGGTTAAAAACCCTAATTGGACAAGAATAAAGCCTAGGAGGACGAAAATGACCTAAATGTTAATCCAATGACACAAACACACCTATTGGATGCACAAGATTGGTTAAAAACCCTAATTGGAGAAGAATAAACCTAGGGAGGACGAAAATGACCTAAATGTTCATCCAATGACACAAACATGAACCTATTGGATGCACAAGATTGGTTAAAAACCCTAATTGGACTAGAATAAGCCTAGGAGGACGAAAATGACCTAAATGTTAATCCAATGACACAAACACACCTATTGGATGCACAAGATTGGTAAAAACCCTAATTGGACAAGAATATGCCTAGGGAGGACGAAAATGACCTAAATGTTCATCCAATGACACAAACAGACCTATCAGATGCACAAGATTGGTTAAAAACCCTAATTGGACTAGAATAAGCCTAGGGCGGACGAAAATGACCTAAATGTTCATCCAATGACACAAACAAACCTATTGGATGCACAAGATAGATTAAAAACCTAATTGGACAAGAATAAGCCTAGGGAGGACGAAAATGACCTAAATGTGAATCGCATGACACAAACACACCTAATTGAAGCACAAGATTAGTTAAAAACCCTAATTGGAAGAGAATAAGCCAAGGGAGGACGAAAATGACCCTAAATGTTAATCCAATGACACAAACACACACGTATTGGATGCACAAGATTTGTTAAAAGTCCTAATTGGACAATAATATGCCTAGGGAGGACGAAAATGACCTAAATGTTAATCCAATCACACAAACAACCTATTGGATGCACAAGATTGGTTAAAAACCCTAATTGGACTAGAATAAGCCTAGGGAGAACGAAAATGACCTAAATGTTAATCCAATGACACAAATGAACTAATTGGATGCACAAGATTGGTTAAAAACCCTAATTGGACAAGAATAAGCCTAAGGAGGACGAAAATGACCTAAATGTTCATCCAATGACACAAACACAACTATTGGATGCACAAGATTGGTTAAAAACCCTAATTGGACTAAGAATAAGCCTAGGAGGACGATAATGACCTAAATGTGCATCCAATGACACAAACACACCTATTGGATGCACAAGAATGGTTAAAACCCTAATTGGACTAGAATAAATATAGGGACGACGAAAATGACCTAAATGTTAATCCAATGACACAAAACGCCTATTCGATGCACAAGAATGTTAAAAACCCTAATTGGACTAGAATAACCTAGGGAGGACGAAAATGACCTAAATGTTCATCCAATGACACAAATGAACTTATTGGATGCACAAGATTGGTTAAAAACCCTAATTGGACAAGAATAAGCCTAGGGAGGACGAAAAATGAACTAAATGTTCATCGAACAGACACAAACACACCTATTCGATGCACAAAATTGGTTAAAAACCCTAATTGGACTAAGAATAAGCCTTGGGAGGACGAAGTATGACCTAAAATGTTCATCCAATGAAACAAACACACCTATTGGATGCAAAAGATTGGTTAAAAACCCTAAATGGACTAGAATACACCTCAGGAGGATGAAAATAACCTAAATGTTTATCCAATGACAAAATTGAACTTATTCGGAGGCCCAAGATTAGTTAAAAAAATCCTAATTAGACAATAATATGCCTAGGGACGACGAAAATGACCTAAATGTTTATCTAATGACACAAACACACCTATTGGATGCTCAAGATTGGTTAAAAAACCCTAATGGACTAGAATAAGCCTAGGGAGGACGAAAATGACCTAAATGTTCATCGATTGACACAACACACCTATTGGATGCACAAGATTGGTTAAAACTATTGATTATTATGACCTTGTATTGCAGAATATGTCAGTCTTTAACAAATTAAAACAATATAGAAAACAGAATACGTCTAGCATACAATTAAGATCGAACATACAATCATACGATGCAAGATTTATTCAGATTCATACACAGCGAAATATAAATAGCATACAAGATAAAGGTAAAAAAGATAAGGGATAGAATGCACCAAGGTTTATCCTGGTTCACTGTCAATATGACAGCCTACATCTAGTCCTGACAATCCAACTGGATTTCAGCTTTTTCTTCAATAGAAAGAATTGAGACTTGTTTACAGATTGTCCAGTTTCCTCAAAACCTATCTATCTAACTCAAAGTCTTTCCTATTGCTTAACCCCTTGATCCTTGCAGTCACTCGTTAGAGTCACACAAGATCAAGTCCAGCTCCTTTCTTGATGATCTTTAAATCAACGAAGATCGCCACCAGTTTTTAAACTGGATTTTTCACAGATGTTTCTTTATTACAGAAAGATATAAAAGAAGTACACATTTTGTCTTCAATCTCTATCAATGTATCTCACACAATAATCTGGTTGTTCATTTTGAGTGTTTGTGAGATCATTGTCTTTTTCTCTCAAGAATTCTTTTTCAGCTCTCTTATTGATTAGGAATAATCTTTTGGTCTTGATCTGAAAAAGCAATATCAGAATGTTATCAAAAAAGGTTCTTAAGAGTTCTTTTAGTGTTCTGAAGTATATTCAAGTGTTTTTGAGTAAAAAAGATTGAAAACTCTTTATATAGTTTCTAAAAAACAACATATAAATCGATTTATCAATCGATTCATTAATGTGATAAAACGGGCTTAATCGATTTGTCAATCGATTATCGCAAGTCTTGTTTTTCTTGAATCTTGAAAACTATATAAACTAATCGATTTCCTAATCGATTCTTTTAATACACTTTTTCAGAAAATTATGTGCAGACTTATATGAATCGGTTGCGTAATCGATGTCAGTGTTTTGTTCCAATAATAAAATCACACCAATCGATTACTTAGTCGATTCACTAAGTCTCATAATCGATTCACAAATACACATAATCGATTTGGCCACAAACTAAGAGTTCCCTGTGATTTCAAATATTTGTTTCAATCAATTTGCCAATCGATTGTGTTTTAAAACAGGAACTTAGCTTATTCCATGTTAATCGGAGTGCAATCGATTTGGTAGTATGTTTCTGAAAAGATTCTTACCAGTTGGTTTAGCTTTAATCGATTTCCTAATCGATTGATACCAAACTTAACATGATTGAAATTCTCACAATAGATTGTTCAATCGATTGTGTTTGTCACAGGTCATGTTACTTTTGAAATATTATTTACGCAATAGATTGTCCCTGTGACTTGCCCAATCGATTTCCCAATCGATTTGTTTCAATCAGTTTTGACTTTGTGATTTGCACAGTCGATGTGCCAATCGATTAGCATACAAATCAGGTTGCCACTGACTTGCACAATTTTTATCACTGATTGGTGCCAGTCGATTGCCTAATCGATTGTGTAACCACAAAACACATGTTTCCTTACAACCCTTTTACGAAATCGATTGCCTAATCGATTTGCTCAGTAGAATTTTCAACTTTTGTTGATTTCTTGAGTTCCAAGCAATTGTCTCAAGTATGTAGGGTTGAGTTGTTGTTCTTGAAATCTTACTCAGTTAAAATGTTAGATTTATCAATATGATGTATGAACATTGTATGTTTGTTAATTATGTCAAAATTAGGATTAAGAGGACTAAAGTCCAACAATCTCCCCCTTTTTTGCATAAGTGACAAGCATACAATTTTAACTTGAGTTTGAGCATTTCAAAATATACTATTAACAACAAATATATTTCTTAGCATCATATGTACCATTATCAGATCATAATATCAGAATATCATAGCATCAGAGCATCAGAGCATCAGAGCATAAGTACACATGTTATGCTATTTAACAATATCAGAGTCATTTTAATAAGTCATTATCTGTCATCAGAGTTATCAAATTATGCAACAGTATAAGCAGTGTAACATACAAGTTAATAATTTCTCTCTCCCCTTTGTCAGTTAAGGCAAAAAGGCAGAAAAAAAATTTCCTCCCCCTATGTTAGTAAACATAAGCACTGTGGGATGATAATGATGAAAAACAGTGTATCAAAGCAACAAATAAGCAGATTAAAAGATTATGGCAATTGATATCAGAGAGTAATGGAATAAACGTGCTAATGCATTATATATAGAAGAAAAGAATACAACAAGTCATTACAACACAACAAAAGATCCTAAACACCTAATCTCCTAAACTGGGCTGGTCCTCACTATTATCTAAGGGAGAGGTAGAGACCGCTGTATTACCCTCAGTAGGTGTCTTTCTCAACATGAGTTGCAGAACGATCTAGGGGAGTTGGATTTGGTTCCTCTGTTGCTTGTCGACCGGTATCCGCTATATCTTCAAAAGATAGCTTAATGCCTAAATGCCCTTGTATTGCATCAACATCCTGAACAACTAAGTTCAGAGATGCCTGGAGAGTCTTCAAATTAGCTTCCATTCTAGCCTGTGACTCTTGCATTTTGGCATTGTGAGCCATCTGAACTTCCATAAATTCCAGCAGTTTTGCGACATACTCAGGAGGGGCTGTTTCAGCAGCTTGTTGAGGATTAGGTTGAGCTGGTTCGACATTCGGCTGTGGTCTTATCCAAATACCATGCAACCTTTTCAATTGCATCTGACTTACAATTGATTCTCCAAAAATAAGGTTGGTCTTGGAAGATTCTTCATTAACAAGTGACACCTTGAAGTGTTTCAGAATCTTTGTGATCAGTTGAGGATATGGCAGCACTAGCTTACTCTGTGATGCCTCCAACATGTGCCTTAGCACAATCCATGTCCAACTCATCCTGAGCTCCTTGGACAATCCCCATAGCAGTAGTATATCCAACTTCTGGACTATAGCATGGTTACTGGATCGTGGCACAAGCATCCGGGTCAGAGTATACATAAGCATCCGATGTTGGACCTTCATTTGACCAATAGGCAGTGAAATCGTTTCAACAAAGCCATCAATCATCAGATCCTTAACAACAGTATGCCTATCAAACGATGCTTCCCATCCTTCATCAGCAGTGTCAGCATCAGAACTGTCGTCTATTGATGTTCCATGAAATGGCAATCCTGACAAAGTAGAAAAATCTTCAAAGGACATAGATATCCTTTTCCCTTTAACTTCAGCCTTGAATCCGTCTTCAGTAAGCTTGAAGGTTGAGTAGAATTCCCTTATTAACCTTGGATAACTATTAAGAGTTGATGAAAGAAAGTTTTCAAGACCATGAAACCTCAAATGGTCTTGGAAACTGAATCCTTCTGAATCAAAGTAAGCAAAATCCAGAGTCCGACCCTCATGGATTTTCCTTTTGAGAAAGTCAGGTGGAATATTAACTTCCGCACCTTTTTCTTTAGATGAAGGAGCTTTCTTCGGAGGAGGAGAAGAAACTGTTTTCTTCTTCTTTTGAGAAATTTCCTTCATGGCGTCAGCCAAAAGCTTTTCAGTGGGTGGCTCCTTTCTCTTCTTGGATTTCTCTTGATTAACAGCAGGTGCCTTGCCTTTATCCTTGGCAAGAATCTTATGAGTGGGAATGGGAACCCTTTTAGTCAACGTAGGTGGAGGTGAAGGGGTTCGCCCACTTGATGAAGATGATGGTGAGGGAGTTCGTGTTTTGAGTTTGCTTAACACGTGCCATAAGTGTCAGTTGAAGTGTGTTTGAATGTAGATAGTAAATCAAGAACGATTGCAGAAACAGAGAAGAGAGATGAAGCAGAGAAAATTTGAGAAATCTGGAGAGATGAAGTGAAGAAATCGATTGGTAACTGTTCCCTTTTTAAACCCTCAGATGCGTAAATCGATGTCCCAATCGATTATGTTACCGTTGCTGGGTAATCTCAATCGATTTAGTAATTATTGCATTCAACGGCTAGTAAAGGAGAGTCACAACGGTCATATCGTGAATCGATTCCCAAATCGATTTCCAGATTTACTCAATCGATGTCCAAATCGATGTATTTAAGGTTGAAAGGTGAACTAGTCGATTTCCAAATCGACGCTCTGGCAGGGTTAAAATTTTTTCTGAAATTTGATGTCTGGGGCCAACGCAATCGATTCCCAAATCGATTTTGTAAATGATGTACCAAGCTGGTAATCGATTACCCAATCGATTTAACTGGAAAATACTGCAAGCACCAGAAGTGTCCTGTGAAAGGGTTCAAAGATCAGACCTCACTAGGATCAATGATCCCTAGTTTCATCCTTATATGCAGGAAACTTCCTCTTGGTTAAAAGCTTTGGTGAAGATGTCAGCCAGCTGTTCAGCTGTGTTAACATATTCAAGCTTAATGATTCCCATTTTGAAAGTGATCCTTATAAAATGATGTCTTACTTCAATGTGCTTGGTCCTGGAGTGCATCACTGGATTTTTAGTAATGCTTATTGCACTTGTGTTATCACACATAATAGGTATTGTTCCCAAGTCAACACCAAAATCCAATAAGTGTTGTTTCATCCAAAGAATCTGGGCACAACAGCTCCCAGCTGCAATGTATTCAGCTTCAGCAGTTGATAGTGCAATGCTAGTCTGAATATGAGTAACCAACTAAGGTACAGGTTGATCCCTTAGGATACCACAAGCCTAGACTCTTAGTTCCTACTAGATATCTGAAAATCCTCTTAACTGCACTATGGTGAGACTCTTTAGGATTTGATTGCTATCTTGCACACATACAAACACTGAACATGATGTCAGGCCTGCTTGCTATAAGATAGAGCAATGATCCTATCATACCCCGAAACCTAGTAACATCTACAGGTTTACCTTTCTCATCTCTGTCTAAGTAATTTCCTTGACTCATGGGAGTATCAATGGACTTAAGGTTTTCAAAACTAAATTTCTTTATCAAATCATTACAGTATTTAGTTTGACTAATGAAAATGCCTTGCTTTCTTTGGTTAATTTGCAATCCCAAGAAATAAGATAGTTCACCCATCATTGACATTTCAAATTTACCTTTCATTAAAATTTTCAAAAATTTCTTTTCACTTATTGTTTGTAGATCCAAAAATTATGTCATCAACATACACTTGGACCAGCAAGATATCATTTCCAGTATAGTCTTTGTGAAAAGGGTATTGTCAACATTTCCTCTTAAAAAGTTTTGTTGAATGAGGAAATTGCTGAGCTTCTCATACCAAGCTCTTGGAGCTTGTTTCAATCCATAGAGGGCCTTTGATAGCTTATACACATGATTAGAAAAATCAGGATTTTCAAAAACCAGGTGTTTGGCTAACAAAAACTTCCTCTTGGAGGTCACCATTGAGAAAGGCGCTTTTCACATCCATTTGATAAAGATTAAAGTTCGTTATACATGCATAAGCAAGTAAAATTCTAATGGCTTCTAACCTTGCTACATGGGCATAGGTTTCATCAAAATCTATTCCTTCCTCTTGACTATAACCCTTGGCTACTAGCCTAGCTTTGTTTCTGGTTATAACTCCATTTTCATCTAATTTGTTCCTGAACACCCATCTTGTTCCTATGATGTGCTTACCTTCTGGTTTAGGTACTAGACTCCACACCTTGTTTCTCTCAAACTGGTTTAACTCCTCTTGCATAGCAAGTATCCACTCATTGTCTAACAGGGCTTCCTTAATGTTCTTAGGTTCAACCTGAGACACAAAGGTTGTAAAGTTACATAACTGTCTAAGGTTCTTCCTAGTTGCAACACCTTTAGAGATATCCCCTATAATGTTATCTATGGGGTGGTTTCTGTTGAACTTCCATTCCTTAGGTAAATCACCAGTCCTTATAGGTTCTATACAGTCAGTTCTAGTTGGAGGTGCAGCTACAGTTTGTTCTAATGGTTCAGATTCTACAACTTCATCCAAAAAGTCATCAACCATAGGAGGAGTTTTGTTCAAGTTTTCTGCAAATAATTCATCAAACTTTACATGAACTGACTCTTCTATGGTCTTTGTTCTTTTGTTGTAGATTCTATAAGCCTTACTGGTTTGAGAGTATCCTAGAAAAATACCTTCATCTGCCTTAGGGTCAAACTTTCCTAGGTGTTCTTTGCCATTGTTCAACACAAAGCACTTACAACAAAAGATTCTAAAGTAGGAAAGGTTTGGTTTTCTCCCCTTGTACAGCTCATAGGGGGTTTTTCTAAGCAGGGGCCTAATGAGAACTCTATTGACAACATGAGTGGCTGTACTAATTGCATCTGCCCAAAAGTACTTAGGTAGGTTAGAGTCCTTAAGCATAGTCCTAGCTAACTCCTCTAAGGATCTATTTTTCCTCCCCATGTTGTTCACAGTAAGTTTGAAAAGAATCATTTTGGAATTCACCTCCATGATCACTTTTAATTGATACAATTTTCTGGTCATTCTCATTTTGAACCAAAGTAGCAAATTTTTTAAAAGTTGAGAATGCCTCACTCTTGTGAGCCAGAAAATATGTCCATGTGAACCTGGAATAGTCATCTACCAACACATATCCATAAAGGTTATCTCCAAAGCTCTTCACTTGAGCAGGACCAAAAAGGTCCATGTGTACTAACTGCAAAACCCTATTGGTTTTGACCATATCTATAGAGGGAAAAGAAGTTTTAACTAGTTTGCTTCTCTCACAGGAGTCATAAAGCCTATCCTTAGTAAACTTCTTGTTAAGGGAGACCTATAACTAGCTGTTTGCTAACCAATATATTCAAATGATCTATATGAATATGCGCTCTACGTTTATGCCATAACCAAGTCTCATCTGAATTAGATAACAAACAGCATATAGTACTTGGCAAAGAATTAAAATCTAACATATAAATGTTATTAATTCTATCACCAACTAACTTTATGTGTTTGTCATCTTTATGCTCAATAATACAAGATTGTGATGAAAAACTTACCTGGAAGCCTTTATCACATAGCTGGCTTATACTCAGCAGATTGTGTTTTAGCCCTTCTACATACAAGACATTTTTGATTACTGCAGTTGACTCATTTCCTATGTCACAAATTCCAATAATATTTCCTCTATTGTTATCACCATATTTGACAAAACCTCCTTCCTTTAATGTCAAGGACAGGAATTTGGATTTGTCTCCTGTCATGTGCTTTGAGCATCCGCTATCTAAATACCAAGAATGCTTAGTGGATGTCAAGCACACTTGCAACACACAATCAAAATTTTATTTAAGGTCCCCAATTTAAATTGGGTCATTGAAGGTTAGTGTCAAAAGTTTGTTTCTTTGCTATCCAAACTTGCCTCCATCCTCTATTGGCTAGTTTTTTAAATTTGCAATTTGAAACAAAATGTCCCTTTCTGCAACAGAAGTGACATGTACCATCAAAAGATGAGTGTTTGTTTGGTTTAGTAAAGATGTCATACATATTCCTTGAAATAGCAGATTTCTGACTATGTTTGACATTTCTGGTTTGCATATAACCAATACCATATCTAGTGTTATTCCTTTTAACATGCATATTGGGTTTATATCCTAAACCAGATTTTTCATTAACATGTCTTTGATTGCTAAGTATGACATTCAGTTTATCTTCACTACTAGCAAACTTCAATAAATCAGATTTTAATGATGCAACATTTTTTTCAAGTTCAATGCATCTTGCAGATTGTCATGTGAATCCTTTTTCAGTTGTTCATACAAATCCTCAATTTTTTTATGATCATTTTTCATTTGCTCAAGCATTTTTCTTGTACTTATCAACTGTTTAATAGAATTCACATACTCATCATGCCGTTCATTGAAAGCTTCTTGCAGTTCATCATAAGAGGGATTAGATTGTGAACTAACCTCATTTTCTGATTCTGTGTCGGTATTTTCCATAAGACATAATTTGTTTCTTCTTTATCTGAAGAGGCAGAGGATTCTTTGTTGTCATTCCATGCAACATATGCTTTTCTAGTTTTGGTGGCTGGTTCCTTGCCTTTAGTTTTTGTAGCTCTATTTTTTGTTTTGCAACTTGTAACACTCAGACTTTATGTGACCTGTTTTACCGCACTCATAACAGGTGATTGTCTTGTTGTCACTAGTCTTAGAACTGGATGGCTTTCTGAATTTGTTGTCTTTCTTTTTCAGAAATTTATTTAAACTTTTTGACAAGTAAACCAATCTCAGGCTCTTCATCAGTCTCACTGCTTGATTCATCTGAGCAACTGTCTTGTTCAGTTTTTGATTGATGCGTTTGGGCTTTCAAAGACAGTCCTTTCTTTTCCTGCTATCTTGCTTTGACTCATCTAGTCTGTGCAACTCCATCTCGTGCTCCCTGAGCTTTCCCAAACAGTGTTTGCGATGGTCATTTTAGCCAGATCTTTTGATTCAACAATAGCAGTTATTTTGGGCTGCCATTCTCTTGTTAAGCACCTCATGATTTTTCCAATTTGCTGTTCATTTTTCTACATGTTTTCCCAGGGCATGAAGGTTGTTTATGATGTGTGTAAACCTAGTATGTAGATCACTGATGGATTTATCTTTCTTCATGCTAAACAATTCGTATTCATGCATGAGTGTATTTACACGAGCTTTTTTCACGTCTGTGGTGCCTTCATGTGTTTCCTGAAGAATGTCCCACATTTCCTTTGCTGATTTACAGTTTGATACCTAAAGAATTCTTCTGCACACAAAGCAGATGTTATAATATTCTTTGCCTTAGCATTATATCCTACCTTCTTCTTATCATCCTCAGACCATTCGGATCTGGGTTTAGGGATCAGTGAATCATTAGTTCCAGCAATTTTAGGTATGTAGGGTCCATTTTCAACAGCATCTAGAATATCAATACCACTAGCTTCGAGAAATATCAGCGTCCTATGTTTCCAATACATGTATGCGGTTCCATTGAAGGCTGGGGGCCTTGCAAGTGAAGCACCTTCTCCTAGAAAATCAACTGAGGCCATGTTCCTTTTATGAGTATTACCTCTAAAAAAGTCAGGCTCTGATACCAATTGTTGATTATTATGACCTCGTATTACAAATATATGTCAGTCTTTAACAAATTAAAACAATATAGAAAACATAATACGTCTAGAATACAATTAAGATCGAACATACAATCATACGATGCAAGATTTATTCAGATTCAAACACAGTGGAAATATAACATAGCATACAAGATAAAGGTAAAAAGATAAGGGATAGAATGCACCAAGGTTTATCCTGGTTCAGCTGTCAATATGACAGCCTACATCAAGTCCTGACAATCCAACTGGATTCAGCTTTTTTTCAAGAAGAATGAACTTGTTTACAGATTGTCAGTTTCCTCGAACACTATCTATCTAACTCAATCTATTTCCTATTGCTTAACCCCTGATCAATTGCAATCACTCGTCAGACTCACAGATATCAAAGCCAGCTCCTCTTGATGATCTTTACATCAACGAAGATCGCCACCATTTCGTACTGGATTTTTCACAGATGTTTTTATTACACAAAAGATATAAAAGATAGTAATAGTTTGTCTTCATCTGATCATGTACTCACACAATATCGGTGTTCATTGAGTGTTTATGAGAATCATGTCTTATTTCTCTCAGAATTCTTATTTCAGCTCTCTTTATTGATTATGAATATCTTTGTCTTTATCTGAAAAAGCACAATCAAGAATGTATCAAAATGTTCTTAAGAGTTCTTCAGTGTTCTAAAGTATATTCAAGTGTTCTTGAGATTGAGACGAAAGATTGAAAACTCTTTATATAGTTTCTGAAAAAATCAACAATAATCGATTTACCAATCGATTCATTAAAGATTATAAACGGTCTTAATCGATTTTTCCAATCGATTATCGCAAAGTCTTGTTTTTCTTGAATCTTGAATATAAACTAATCGATTTCCTAATCGAATTCTTTTTAATACAACTTTCAGTAATTATGTGTCAACTTATATGAATCGATTGCATAATCGAGAGATGTTTTGTTCCAATAATAAAATCACACCAATCGATTACTTAGTCGATTCACTAAGTCGCATAATCGATTCACAAATACACATAATCCGATTTGGCCACAAACTAGGTTCCCTTGATTTCAAATATTGTTTCAATCGATTTGCCAATCGATTGTGTTTATAAACAGAACTTAGCTTAATTCCATGTTAATCGGATGCCAAATCGATTTTGTAGTACGTTTTGAAAAGTTCTTACAGTTGGTTTAGCTCAATCGATTTCCTAATCGATTTGATACAAACTTAACATGATTTGAAATTTCTCACAATAGATTGTTCAATCGATTGTGTTTGCTTCACAGGGTCATGTTACTTTGAAATATTATTTATGCAATCGATTTGTCAATTCGATTAGCCTAGTAAATGGATTGTCCCGTGACTTCCCCAATCGATTGTCCCAATCGATTTTTTATTTCCAATCGTTTTTTACTTTGGATTTGCCAGTCGATTGTGCCATCGATTACCATAACACAATTTTTATCACTGATTGTGCCAGTCGATGCCTAATCGATTGTGTAACCACAAAACACATGTTTCCTTACAACACCTTTTACGAAATCGATTGACCTAATCGATAATCTCAGTAGAATTTTCAACTTTTGTTGATTCTTGAATTCCAAGCTATTGACTCAAGTATGTAGGTTGAGTTGTTGTTCCTGAAATCTTACTAAGTTAAAATGTTAGTAGGGAGGACGAAACATGACCTAAATGTTCATCCAATGACACAAAACAACCTATGGATGCACAAGATTGGTTAAAAACCCTAATTGGACAAGAATAAGCCTAGGGAGAGGACGAAAATGACCTAAATGTTCATCCAATGACACAAATGAACCTATTGGATGCACAAGATTGGTTAAACCCTAATTGGACAAGAATAAGCCTAAGGAGGACGAAAATGACCTAAATGTTAATCCAATGACACAAATGAACTATATTGGATGCACAAGATTGGTAAAAAAAACCCTAATTTGGACAAGAATAAGCCTAGGGAGAACGAAAATGACCTAAATGTTCATCCAATGACACAAATGAACCTATTGGATGCACAAGATGACCCAATAAACCCTAATTGGACAAGAATAACCCTAGGGAGGACGAAAAAATGACCTAAATGTTCATCCAATGACACAAACACACCTATTGGATGCACAAGATTGGTTAAAAACCCTAATTGGACTAGAATAAGCCTAGGGAGGACGAAAATGACCTAAATGTTCATCCAATGACACAAACACACCTTATTGGATGCACAAGATTGTTTAAAAACCCTAATTGGACAAGAATAAGCCTAGGGAGGACGAAAATGACCTAAATGTTCATCCAATGACACAAATGAACTTATTGGATGCACAAGATTGGTTAAAAACCCTAATTGGACTAGAATAAGCCTAGGGAGGACGAAAATGACCTAAATGTTCATCCAATGACACAAATCAACCTATTGGATGCACAAGATTGGTTAAAAACCCTAATTGGACAAGAATAAGCCTAGGAAGACGAAAAATGACCTAAATGTTCATCCAATGACACAAATGAACCTATTGGATGCACAAGATTGGTGTTAAAAACCCTAATTGGACAAGAATAAGCCTAGGAGGACGAAAATGACCTAAATGTTTATCCAATGACACAACCACTGATGCACAAGATTAGTTAAAACCCTAATTGGACAAGAATAAGCCTAGGGAGGACGAAAATGACTAAATGTTAATCCAATGACACAAATGAACCTATTGGATGCACAAGATTGGTTAAAAACCCTAATTGGACAAGAATAAGTCTAGGGGAGGACGAAAAATGACCTAAATGTTCAATCCAATGACACAAAACAACCTATTGGATGCACAAGATTGGTTAAAAACCCTAATTGGACAAGAATAAGCCTAGGGAGGACGAAAATGACCTAAATGTTCATCCAATGACACAAAACAACTTATTGGATGCACAAGATTGGTTAAAAACCCTAATTGGACAAGAATAAGCCTAGGGAGGACGAAAATGACCTAAATGTTCATCCAATGACACAAACACACCTATTGGATGCACAAGATTGGTTTAAAAACCCTAATTGGACTAGAATAATGGAGGACGAAAATGACCTAAATGTTCATCCAATGACACAAATGACACCTATTGATGCACAAGAATGGTTAAAAACCCTAATTGGACAAGAATAAGCCTAGGAGATGACGAAAATGACCTAAATGTTCATCCAATGACACAAATGAACTTATTGGATGCACAAGATTGGTTTAAAACCCTAATTGGACAAGAATAACAGCTAGGGAGGACGAAAATGACCTAAATGTTTAATCCAATGACACAAATGAACTTATTGGATGCACAAGATGGTTAAAACCCTAATTGGACAAGAATAAGCCTAGGAAGGACGAAAATGACCTAAATGTTCATCCAATGACACAAACCACACCTATTGGATGCACAAGATTGGTTAAAAACCCTAATTGGACAAGAATAAGCTTAGGGAGGACGAAAATGACCTAAATGTTCATCAAATGACACAAACACCTATTGGATGCACAAGATTGGTTTAAAAACCCTAATTGGACAAGAATAAGCCTAGGGAGACGATGAAAATGACCTAAATGTTAATCCAATGACACAAACATGAACCTATTGGATGCACAAGATTGGTTAAAAACCCTAATTGGACAAGAATAAGCCTATAGAGGACGAAAATGACCTAAATGTTAATCCAATGACACAAACACACCTATTGGATGCACAAGATTGGTTAAAAACCCTAATTGGACAAGAATAAGCCTAGGGAGGACGAAAATGACCTAAATGTTAATCCAATGACACAAATGAACTTATTGGATGCACAAGATTGGTTAAAAACCCTAATTGGACAAGAATAAGCCTAGGGAGGACGAAAATGACCTAAATGTTCATCCAATGACACAAACACACCTATTGGATGCACAAGATTGGTTTAAAAAACCCTAATTGGACAAGAATAAGCCTAGAGGAGGACGAAAATGACCTAAATGTTCATCCAAATTGACACAAACACACCTATTGGATGCACAAAGATTGGTTAAAAACCCTAATTGGACAAGAATAAGCCTAGGGAGGACGAAAATGACCTAAAATGTTCATCCAATGACACACAAACACACCTATTGGATGCACAAGATTGGTTAAAAACCCTAATTGGACAAGAATAAGCCTAGGAGGACGAAAATGACCTAAATGTTAATCCAATGACACACCACAACCTATTGGATGCACAAGATTGGTTAAAAATCCTAATTGGACAAGAATAAGCCTAGGGAGGACGAAAAAATGACCTAAATGTTTCATCCAATGACACAAATAGAACACCTATTGGATGCACACAAGATTGGTTAAAAAACCCTAATTGGACAAGAATAAGCCTCCAAAGGAGGACGAAAATGACCTAAAATGTTCATCCAATGACACAAACACACCTATTGGATGCACAAGATTGGTTAAAAACCCTAATTGGACAAGAATAAGCCTAGGGAGGACGAAAATGACCTAAATGTTCATCCAATGACACAAACACAACTTTATTGGATGCACAAGATTGGTTAAAAAACCCTAATTGGAAAGAATAAGCCTAGAGAGGACGAAAATGACCTAAATGTCATCCAATGATACAAACACACCTATTGGATGCACAAGATTGGTTAAAAACCCTAATTTGACAAGAATAAGCCTAGGAGGACGAAAATGACCTAAATGTTCATCCAATGACACAAACACACCTATTGGATGCACAAGATTGGTTAAAAAACCCTAATTGGACTAGAATAAGCCTCAGACTGAACAAAAATGACCTAAATGTTCATCCAATGACACAACACACCTATTGGATGCACAAGATTGCTTAAAAACCCTAATTGGACAAGAATAAGCCTCGGACAATGAAAATAACCTAAATGTTTATCCAATGACACATAGAACTTATCGGATGCACAAGATTGGTTTAAAAGCCTAATTAGACAAGAATAAGACTAGGAGGATGAAAATGACCTAAATGTTCATCCAATGACACAAACACACCTATTGGATGCACAAGATTTGTTGAAAACCCTAATTGGACAAGAATAAGCCCAGGGAGGATGAAATGGCCTAAATGTGCATCCAATGACACAAACACTGTTGTTGTAGTAAATGACCTCTATCCTCTAGGAAGTTTAACAATATTTTCTAACTAGATTATCTAATTCCTTCCTAAGTGATGAACTTAATATTAAAACCAACTTGTTTAATATTAATGCCAATTTAACAGTAATAGATTCAAAAAATATTTCAAAACTAAGATTCAAGAACACATGTATATCAAGATAAAGATTATAGAGATAGAGAAGTGTGCACCATAGATTTTTATACTGGTTCGACTATCAATTCGATAGTCTACATCAAGTCGTGGAATCACTTACCGATTCAGCCTTTACTAGAAATGATTTGTGTATGTTTACAGACTTTCCAACACTTCACTGCCTATACATCTAACTCAACATCAATCTTCAACAACAACAAATCTTATCTTAAGAACTAATCGCCAAGCTCTAGCAAGATCAGATTGAGATCTCTTTTAGATGATCACACACTCTAAAGATGACCATTAGTTTCACAATACTTGATTTCCACACACTTTCTTTTACAAAGATAATTCTTTCAAAAAGACTAAAAACACTTGATTCAATCACAATGAGTTCTCACACTAGTATTTGCCAATAATGTTTGTGAGTTATAATAGTTTTTCTCAAAGTGTGTTTTTTGAAAAGTCAATGAGATTCTTTTTGTTCTTTCTATGTATATCTGTTAGTTATAAAATTGTGATTGATTCAGTTTATATAGTTTCAGAAAAACTTCAGACAAATCGATTTCACAATCGATTTTATTAATGAGTATTACCAGCTCAATCGATTTCCCAATCGATTTCGTTGTTTCTTGTTTTTCTTGAAATTCTTGAAATAGATTAACTAATCAATTTGCTAAATCGATGTTTTTAAAGCATATATCAGAAACAGATACTCAGTTTATATCAGAGTCGATTGAGTAATCGATTATGATTGTTTTGTTCAAAATGTGAGATCAAACAATCGATTACTCAGTCGATTCATTTTTACTAACATAATCGATTTGGCAATGGGCTAATTTCTTCCTGTTACTCAGACACTCAATCAAGTCGATTTGCCAATCGATTGATTTCTTGCTGTAACTTAGACATTTAATCAAATCGATTTGCCAATCGACTGATTTTCTCCCTGTAACTCAGATGTTTAATTTCAATTGATATGCCAATCGATTATGCAGTATGTTTCTAATAAATGATGAACTGATTCATTTATGCAATCGATTACCTAATCGATTTCTTTTACTCATAGAGCACAGGTCTGATAAAATCTATTTAAGTAATCGATTTGCTAATCGATTAACTCAGTGAAAGCTTTGTTCTGTGAACAGAAATCGATTAACCAATTGATAGTAGAAAGCTTGTAACTTTAGAAAAGTATATCAATCAATTTTCCAATCGATTTCCTTAATCATAGAACAACATGTCTGATAAAAAACCTTTAAGTAATCGATTTGCTAATCGATTGACTTAGTGAAAACATGGTTTTATGACTCAGAAAATCGATTGCCCAGTTGATTTACCAATTGATTGATTAACATACTTATTTTATGATTTCAGTTTTAATTTGGCAAATATTAGATGTGTGAAATCCTAATGATGAATCTAACTAATAAACACTATGAACAATAGACACATTTACACATAATCTTCAAGCCTTGTATGATATGATCAATCTTTGCTTGATTGCTTGAGATCCCAGTTTTGTCCAACTTTTTGTCCAAGTGTAGTGTTTGATTCTTTCCTGAAATGTATCTCAACTCAAACTATTAGATTAAATCAGATAATGCATATACATTTGTTATGTTTGGGGAAGTTACATCAAAATCACAAGTCAAGGAGGCATATATCTTACAATCTCCCCCTTTTTGATTTAAATGACAAACATACAATTTTAACCTTTGAGTTTACATTTCAACATTAGACCTTAACTTTTATAATAACTCTCTATTTAAA
Source organism: Cicer echinospermum (assembly GCA_002896215.2). Taxonomy (NCBI): domain Eukaryota; kingdom Viridiplantae; phylum Streptophyta; class Magnoliopsida; order Fabales; family Fabaceae; genus Cicer; species Cicer echinospermum. Next base: position 46,962 of record PGTU02013827.1, read on the forward strand.
AACTCCCCCTGAATTTTAGAATTCATAATCATTTTAATTTTAGATTCAATTTTCAGTATACATGATAAGATAAGCATAAGCACAAGTTAAATTCATTTCAAATTCTCCACCCTTTGTCATTAAATTCAAAAAAGAAGATACAAGAGAAAATAGGAGATATACTGAAAAAAATTTACAAAAACAATCATAAGAAAAACAAAAGCCTAAACACTAATCTAGGGCTGTTCCTTATTAGTAGTTGGGGGAAGGAGGTTCATCTTCCTGGTTGGTCACTTGTGTGCCAATGTCAGCTATGTCCTCAAAGACATCTTGAGACCCAAATTGAGTTGAGGGTTGTTTGGAGTCGCACAAGGGAGGCTTCCACCTTAGCATTGTGTTTGGCTTGAGACTCCATAAAATTCCAGCAACTTAGCTAAAACCTCATATTGGGGTTCAACTTGCTCAGGTTGTTCAGCATTTCGTTGTGCCCTTGTCCAATACCATTGATCCTTTTCAACTACATTTGGTTGACAGTTGATTCCCAAAAATCAGAGTTGTTTTGACTGATTCTTCATTGACAACTGATATTTTTAAAGTGTCTCAGAATCTTTGTGATAAGTTGAGGGTAAGGGAGCATTTGCTTTCCTTGTGCTGCTTCTAACATATTAGCCAGCACAATCCATGCCCAACTCATCTTGAGTTCCTTGTAAAGGCCCCAAAGAAGAGTGATGTCAAGCCTTTGAACTACAGCATGATTCCCTGATCTAGGTACTAACATTCGGGGTTAGCACAAACATCAGCAATCTGTGCTGAATCTTCATTTGACCAATAGGGAGAGAGATGCCTTCCACAAACCCTTCAACCATCAGGTCTTGAATGGCTGTGTGTCTGTCTACTGATGTTTTCCAAGCATCATCAGTAGAGTCAGGATTGGGTCCTGCCATCCACAACTTCTCCATAGAAGGGAAGTCCTGACATCCTAGAGAACTCCCTAAAAGTCATGGAGATTTTCTTCCCTTTAACTTCAGACTCAAATCCAAAGCCTGTGAGTTTGAAGTTTGAGTAGAAGGCTCTAATGAGCCTTGGATAGATTTCCAGAGAGCAGGATAGAAAATCTATCAATCCATGAAATCTAAGATGGTTTTGGAATGTGAAACCATTTGAATCAAAGTAGGCAAAATCCAGAGTTCTTGCCTCATGGATTTTCCTCTTTAGGAAAGCAGGTGGGAAGAACAATGTCTTCAACAGGTTTGCCTTTGGGAGGCTGAGGCTTCTTTGGCTGAGGAGAAGAGATGGTTTTCTTCTTCTTCTGGGTTGGCCCCTTCATGGCATCACCCATCAGCTTTTTCAGTTGAGGATTCTTCCTCTTTTGGGTTGGTCCTTGATCAGTTGCAATGGCCTTCCCTTTATCCTTTGCCAATACCTTATGAGTAGGTATAGAAACTCTCTTTGCAGGAGGGGAAGTAGGTTGAGGAGAAGGAGTTCTTCCACTAGAGGTTGAGGAAGAATCTAGGGAAATGGATTTTGAAGAAGATGATTGTGGTTTCTCACTTGTCTGTTTTACTCTTGCCATTGTAGAGATTTGGAAATTTGAGAGGTTTGAGAAGATTGAGAAGGATTAAAGCACAGAGAAATCGAGTTTGGGGAGATTTGGATAGTGAAAAATGTGATTTGATAGTGAAAATGGGTTGAGAAATCGATTTAGGAATTTATATAGAACTGTTCAGAATCAATTTCTAAAATCGATTTTATTTCACATTTGCATACAAAACGTCGATTGTTAAATCGATTTTGTTACCGTTATTGGAGGGAAATGAAAGGTTTCCATTACAATTGCCTCCAACGGTTAGTTATTTTTGCAACAGTCATATTGCAAATCGATTCCCAAATCGATTTTCTTAAGTGAACGTTCAATGGATAAATCGATGTCCAAATCGATTTCCATATCAGTTCAGGAAAATTCTCATAACAGCAGCGATTTCCAAATCGATTTCTTTGAAGATATTGACCATACAGGGATTTCAATCGACTTCCAAATCGACTTATTTGGCTCACAGTTTTTATAATTTGATACAATCGATTACCAAATCGATGCTCGTGTTTGAGTTTGGAAAATTCCTCAATTCTTTGGATTCTGAGAGAAATAATCGATTATGCAATCGATTTTTTTAAAACCATTTTCCATATCCTCAATCGATTCACCAGTCGATTGGTTTTATGTATATTTTGTCACATCTATTCTGGTTCAGCATTTGTTGCTAACACAGATTACTAAATCGATTATGCAATTGATTGTTGTGTTTTATATTTTGACAAATAAGAAACTTTGTAGCATAAATCGATTATGAAATCGATTTTGTAGTACTGTTTTGACATTTTGACACAGGATAGTCGACTTGCAAATCGACTTATCTATTATAAGTAAGAAAATGAGAGAGAACATCGATGTCTCAATCGATTTTCTACAGAGATCATATTTCATTTTGATCTATTTATACCAAGTTTCATTCTAATATAGAAGAAACTTTCTTTGGGTAGGGCTTTGGTAAATATATCAGCTAATTGATCAGATGTATTAATATATTCTAGCATAATATTACCATTTTGGTTTTGTTCTCTAATGAAATGATGTCTAATCTCTATATGCTTTGTTCTTGAGTGCATAATAGGATTTTTTGTGATATTTATGGCACTAGTGTTGTCACACATTATTGGCACAGTTCCACCAAAGTCAGAAATGTGTTGTTTCATCCATAATATTTGTGCACAACAACTTCCAACAGCTACATATTCAACCTCAGCTGTTGAAAGTGCCACACTATTTTGCTTCTTGCTATGCCAAGATACAAGTGAATTCCCTAATAGATGGCAAGTACCAGATGTACTTTTTCTGTCTAATTTGCAACCAACAAAATCAGAATCAGAATAGCCAACAAGAGTGCAAGTTGATCCCTTAGGATACCATAATCCTAGATTTTTGGTTCCCATTAGATATCTGAAAATTCTTTTGACTACACTTAAATGGGATTCCTTAAGATTAGCTTGATATCTTGCACACATAAAGACACTAAACATAATGTCAGGTCTACTAGCTGTAAGATATAATAAAGATCATATCATGCCTCTAAACATGGTCATATCCACATATTTTCCCTTTTCATCTTTATCTAAATGACAAGCTTGATTCATGGGTGTATCAATGGGTTTAAATTTATCAAAGCCAAACTTCTTTAAGAGATCATTACAATACTTGATTTGACTTAGGAAAATGCCATTCTTGCTTTGATTGATTTGAAATCCTAAGAAGAAGGTTAATTCTCCCATCATAGACATTTCAAATCTTCCTTTCATCATATTTTCAAATTCTTTGCAAAGCTTACTGTTTGTGGATCCAAAAATTATGTCATCAACATAAATTTGGACAAGCAGAATGTCTTTTCCCTTTTTCTTTATAGAGAGTGTTTTATCAACATTTCCTCTTAAAAAATTTTGCTGTATGAGAAAATTGCTGAGTTTTTCATACCAAGCTCTTCGAGCTTGTTTCAATCCATAGAGAGCTTTGTTAGTTTATAAACATGGTTTGGAAAAGCAGGATCCTCAAATCCTGGAGTTTGACTAACATAAACCTCCTCTTGGATATCTCCATTCAGAAAAGCACTCTTTACATCCATTTGATACAATTTAAAATCCATGATACAAGCATAAGCAAGCAAAATCCTAATTGCTTCTAATCTGGCTACAGGAGCATAAGTCTCATCATAATCAATACCTTCCTCCTGGTTGTAGCCTTTAGCAACTAGTCTAGCCTTATTTCTTGTTATTACCCCATTCTCATCGATCTTATTCCTAAACACCCATCTAGTTCCAATAATATGTTTGTTTTCTGGTTTAGGAACTAAGATCCATACTTTGTTTCTCTCAAAATGATTAAGCTCTTCTTGCATGGAAATTATCCAATCATTGTCCAAGAGAGCTTCTTTTATATTCTTAGGTTCTACTTGAGAAACAAAAGCTGTGAAATTACAGAATTGCCTTAGGGATTTTCTAGTAGCAACCCCTTTAGAAATTTCTCCTATGATGTTGTCAATAGGATGGTTTTTGTTGAATTTCCATTCCTTAGGTAAGTCATCTTCCCTCATAGGTTCTATGTAATCCATGTCAGTTGGAGGTAATGTTTCATTTGGTTCTTTTGGATCTGATTCTACAAATTCATCAAGAGAATCACCAACTATAAGAGGGGTACTATTCAAGTTTTTGGTAAACATTTCATCAAATTTTACATGAACAAATTCCTCTATAGTTTTAGTTCTTTTATTGTAGATCCTATAGGCCTTGCTAGATTGTGAATATCCTAGAAAAATTCCCTCATCTGCCTTAGAGTCAAACTTCCCTAGATGCTCTTTTCCATTATTCAATATAAAACACTTGCATCCAAAGACTCTAAAATAGGCAATATTTGGTTTTCTACCTTTGTATATTTCATAGGGTGTTTTTCTAAAGATAGGCCTAATTAGAACTCTATTCATCACATGAGTAGCTGTGTTTATTGCATCAGCCCAAATGTATTTTGGAAGCTTAGAGTCATTAATCATTGTTCTCGCAAGTTATTCTAGAGCTCTATTCTTCCTTTCTACAACTCCATTCTGTTGTGGAGTTCTTGGGGCTGAGTAAATGTGGTGAATTCCTTTTTGATCACAATAATTGTCAAACAATTCATTTTGAAATTCTCCACCATGATCACTCTTAATGGAAACTATTTTTCTGATTCTTCTCATTTTGAACTTGATTTGCAAACTTTTTGAAAATTGAGAAGGCATCACTTTTGTGAGACAGAAAATAAGTCCATGTATATCTAGAGAAATCATCAACTAACACATAGCCATAAAAATTTTCCTCCAAAACCTTTTACTTGAGAGGGACCAAATAGATCCATGTGAATCAATTGTAGAACTCTATTTGTTTGAACTAAGTCTATTGGTGGGAAAGAGGACTTGACCAATTTACTTTTCTCACAAGAGTCACATAATTTGTCCTTAGTAAATTTTCTGTTTGGAAGACCTAGCACTAGTTGTTTGCTAACAAGTTTGGTAAGATGGTTTATATGTATGTGAGCTATTCTCTTAAGCCACAACCAATCTTCATCAGATTTAAATAACAAACAGCAAACATTATCTGCAGGCAAAGAGTCAAGATCAATCATGTATATATTATTTACCCTTTCACCTACCAATTTTAAGCTATCATCTTCCTTGTGCTCAAGTGTACAAGTATGTGATGTAAAATATACCTGGTAGCCTTTATCACAAAGCTGACTAATGCTAAGTAGATTGTGTTTCAAACCTTTTACATAGAGAACATCCTTGATTACAGTTGTTGATTCACTCCCTATGTCTCCAGCACCAAGTATTTTGCCTTTGTTGTTGTCACCATACTTTACATATCCTCCGACTTTTTAAATTAAGAGATATAAATTTTGATTTGTCTCCAGTCATATGCTTGGAATATCCACTGTCTAGATACCATGAGTGAGTTTTGGATGTCAAGCAGATCTGCAAAACAGAATTCAGACTTTGGTTTTAGGTACCCAATTTAGATTGGGTCCTTGAGGGTTAGTCTCAATCACAGGTTTCTTTACTCTCCAAACTTGTTTCCATCCCTTGTTAGCAAGCTTTTTCAGTTTACAATTAAAAGATATATGTCCTTTTTTGCAACAAAAATGGCATGAAAAAAGTAGGGAATGTACTTTGAGTTGGTTTACTGAAAACATTATGAATTGACTTTGATCTAACAAATTTATGATTCTTTTGAGCATTCCTATATGGTTTATAGCCAATTCCATATTTTTCATTTGCATTCTTTTGGTTGCCAAGAAAAACATTTAGGTTGTTTCTACCATTTGTAAATTTTGCTAAATCAAATTTTAATGATTCAACCTTTCTTTCAAGTTCAGTAAAGCTGGTGAGTTTATCATGTGCTTCCTTTTTTAAAAGTGCATTCATGTCTTCAAGCAACTTATGATCCTTTTTTAATTTCTTCATACATCATGCACTGTTTTCTAACATTTTCTTAGTGCAAATCAATTGTTTGACTACCTTAATATGTTCATCATGCAATTCATTGAAGGCATCATGCAATTCTTCATAAGAGGAATTAGAGGTAGTACTTACATCGCTGTCTGAATCTGAGTCAGTGTTGGCCATTAGACACACGTTTACTTCTTCATCTTCTGAATTTTCAGAAGATTCTTCATCATTGTCATTCCAAGCTATGTAGGCTCTTTTAGTTTTTGAAGATGGTTGATTCTTGCCTTTAGCTTTCACAAACTTGTTTCTATTTTGTAGTTGAAAACATTCAGATTTAATGTGGCATGATTTTCCACATTCATAGCAGGTTATCACTTTGCTATCATTTGTCTCATTCTTGCTGAAGCTTTTTGTCCTTGAATTGGATGGTTTCTTTGATTGGACTCCTTTCGTCTTCAGAAATTTCTTGAATTTTCTGACCCGCATTCTGATTTCAGGTTCTTCATCAGTTTCACTCTCGGAATCATCAGTACAAGTTTCTGGTTCAGATTTTACTTTATGAGTTTGAGCTTTCAAAGATAGTCCCTTTCTTTTCCGATCAGTTTGCTCTGACTCGTTTAACAGGTGCAGCTCCATTTCATGTTCTCTGAGCTTGCCAAAGAGGGTGGCAATAGTCATGCTTCCAAGTTCCTTTGATTCAGCTATTGCAGTGACCTTAGGTTGCCATTCTCTTGTCAAGCATCTCATTACTTTGTTTATTTGTTGCTCATTGTCAATTACTTTTCCTAGAGCATTCAGACTGATAATGACATGTGTGCACCTTGTCTGCAAGTCATTGATTGACTCATCCTTCTTCATATTGAAAAGTTCATATTCATGGATCAGAGTGTTAGTTCTGGCCCTCTTGACATCAGTTGTGCCTTCATGAGTTTCTTGGAGTGTATCCCACATTTCTTTGGCAGTTTTGCAATTTGATACCCTAAAAAAACTCATCAACACTCAAAGCAGAAGTTATTATATTTTTGGCTTTTGCATTATAGCCAACTTTTTTTCTTATCATCATCAGACCAATCAGCTCTTGGTTTCTTGATTAATGATCCATCAGCGCCAGCAAGTTTAGGCACATAAGGACCATTTTCTACTGCATCTAATATGTCAAGCCCACATGCCTCTAGAAAGATAAGCATTCTTTCTTTCCAGTACATCTAAGCAGACCCATTAAAGGCAGGGGGTCTAGCTAAAGAGGCACCTTCGCCCAAGAATTCAATAGAGGACATTTTCTTTTTAAGAACTAGTCTAAAAGATTAGGCTGTTGATGCCAATTGTTGGTGTAATGACCTCTATCCTTAGGAAGTTTTATACAATATTTTATAACTAGATTATCTAATTCCTTCCTAAGTGATGAACTTAATATTAAAACCAACTTGTTTAATATTAATTCCAATTTAACAGTAATAGATCCAAAAATTTATTCAAAACTAAGATTCAAGAACACATGTGTTATCAAGATAAAGAGTATAGAGATAGAGAAGTGTGCACCATAGATTTTTATACTGGTTCGACTATCAATTCGATAGTCTACATCCCGTCCTCGAATCACTTACCGATTCCAGCCTTTAGTAGACATGATTTGAGTATGTTTTACAGACTTTCCAGCACTTCACTGCCTATACATCTAACTCAACATCAATCTTCAACAACAACCAATCTATCCTTAAGAACTAATCGCCAAGCTCTAGCAAGATCAGATTGAGATCTCTTTTAGATGATCACACACACTCTAAAAGATGACCACCAGTTTCACAATACTAGATTTCCACACACTTTCTTTTAGAAAGATAATTCTTTCAAAAAGACTAAAAACACTTGATTCAATCGCAATGAATTCTCACACTAAGTATTTGCCAATAATGTTTGTGAGTTATAATAGTTTTTCTTAAAGTGTATTTTTCGAAAAGTCAATGAGATTCTTTTTTGTTCTTTCTATGTATATCTGTTAGTTATAAAATTGTGATTGATTCAGTTTATATAGTTTCAGAAAAACTTCAGACAAATCAATTTCCCAATCGATTTCGCGTTTCTTGTATTTCTTGAAACTGATACTCATATATCAGATTTGCTAATTGATTTGCTAATTGATGTTTTTAATTCATATATCAGAAACTGATACTCAGTTTATATCAGAGTCGATTGAGTAATCGATTATGATTGTTTTGTTCAAAATGTGAGATCAAACAATCGATTACTCAGTCGATTCATTTTTACTAACATAATCAATTTGGCAATGGGCTAATTTCTACCTGTTACTCAAACACTCAATCAAGTCGGTTTGCCAATCGACTGATTTCTCCTGTAACTTAGACATTTAATCAAATCGATTTGCCAATCGACTGATTTCTCCCTGTAACTCAGATGTTTAATTTCAATTGATGTGACAATCGATTATGCAGTATGTTTCTGATAAATGATGAACTGATTCATTTATGCAATCGATTACCTAATTGATTTCTTTTACTCATAGAGCACAGGTCTGATAAAACCTGTTTAAGTAATCGATTTGCTAATCGATTAACTCAGTGAAAGCTTTGTTCTGTGAATCAGAAAATCGATTAACCAATTGATTAGTAGAAAGCTTGTAAATTTAGAAAAGTATATCAATCGATTGTCCAATCGATTTCCTTTAATCATAGAACACAGGTCTGATAAAAACCTTTAAGTAATCGATTTGCTAATCGATTGACTTAGTGAACACTTGGTTCTATGACTCAGAAAATCGATTGTCCAGTTGATTTACCAATTGATGATGAATCTAACTAATAAACATTATGAGCAATAGACACATTTACACATAATCTTCAAGCCTTGTATGATATGATCAATCTTTGCTTGATTGCTTGAGATCCAAGTTTTGTCCAAGTGTAGTGTTTGATTCTTTCCTGAAATGTATCTCAACTCAAACGATTAGATTAATCAGATAATGCATATACATTGTATGTTTGGGAGTTACATCAAAATCACAGTCAAGCAGGCATATATCTTACAAACACACCTATTGGATTCAAAAGATTGGTTAAATACCCTAATTGGAAGAGAATAAGCCTAGGGAGGACGAAAATGACCAAAATGTTAATCCAATGACACAAACATGCCTATTGGATGCACAAGATTGGTTAAAAACCCTAATTGGACTAGAATAAGCCTAGGGATGACGAAAATGACCTAAATGTTAATCCAATGACAGAAATGAACTTATTGGATGCACAAGATTGGTTAAAAACCCTAATTGGACTAGAATAAGCATAGGGAAGAAGAAAATGACCCAAATGTAAATCCAATGACACAAATGAACACCTATTGAGTGCACAAGATTGGTTAAAAACCCTAATTAGACAAGAATAAGCCTAGGTAGGACGAAAATGACCTAAATGTGAATCGCATGAAACAAGACGCCTATTGGATGCAACAAGATTAGTTTAAAACCCTAATTGGACAAAAATAAGCCTAGGGACGACGAAAATGACCTAAATGTTATCCAATGACACAAATAAACTTATTGGATGCACAAGATTGGATAAAAAATCGAAATTGGACAAGAATAAGCCTAGGGAGGACGAAAATGACTTAAATGTTCATCCAATGACACGAACAACTTATTGGATGCACAAGATTGGTTAAAAAACCCTAAATGGACAAGAATAAGCCTAGGGCGGACGAAAATGACCAAAATGTTCATCGCAATGACACAAAACACACCTATTGGATGCACAAGATTGGTTAAAAATCCTAATTGGAAGAGAATAAGCCTAGAGGGAGGACGAAAATGACCTAAATGTGAATTGCAATGACACAAAGAACCTATTCGATGCACAATATTGATTAAAAACCCTAATTTGACAATAATAAGCCTAGGGGCGGACGAAAAAGACCTAAATGTTCATCCAATGACATAAACACACCTATTGGATGCACAAGATTGGTTTAAAAACCGTAATTGGACTAGAATAAACCTAAAGAGGACAGAAAATGACCTAAATGTTCATCCAATGACACAAACACACCTATTGGATGCACAAGATTTGTTAAAAAACCCTAATTGGACAAGAATAAGCCTAGGGAGGACGAAAATGACCTAAATGTTAATCCAATGACACAAACACACCTATTGGATGCACAAGATTGGTTAAAAACCCTAATTGGACAAGAATAAGCCTAGGGAGGACGAAAATGACCTAAATGTAAATCCAATGACACAAAAGACGCCTATTGGATGCACAAGATTGTTTAAAAACCCTAATTGGACAAGAATAAGCCTAGGGAGGACGAAAATGACCTAAATGTTCATCCAATGACACAAATGAACTTATTGGATGCACAAGATTGGTTAAAAACCCTAAATTGACAAGAATAAGCCTAGGGAGGACGAAAATGACCTAAATGTTCATCCAATGACACAAATGAACCTATTGGATGCACAAGATTGGTTAAAAACCCTAATTGGACAAGAATAAACCTAGGGAGGACGAAAATGACCTAAATGTTCATCCAATGACACAAAAACACACCTATTGGATGCACAAGATTGGTTAAAAACCCTAATTGGACAAGAATAAGCCTAGGGAGGACGAAAATGACCTAAATGAATCATCCAATGACACAAAACACACCTATTGGATGCACAAGATTGGTTAAAAAACCTAATTGGACAAGAATAAGCCTAGGGAGTACGAAAATGACCTAAATGTTCATCCAATGACACAAACACACCTATTGGATGCACAAGATTGGTTAAAACCCTAATTGGACAAGAATAAGCCTAGGGAGGACGAAAATGACCTAAATGTTCATCCCAATGACACAAATGAACTTATTGGATGCACAAGATTGGTTAAAAACCCTAATTGGACAAGAATAAGCCTAGGGAGGACGAAAATGACCTAATTAAAGTTCATAGGGAGGATGACACAAATGAACTATTGGATGCACAAGATTGGTTAAAAACCCTAATTGGACAAGAATAAGCCTAGGGAGGACGAAAATGACCTAAATGTTCATCCAATGACACAAACACACTTATTGGATGCACAAGATTGGTTAAAAACCCTAATTGGACAAGAATAAGCCTAGGGAGGACGAAAATGACTAAATGTTCATCCAATGACACAAATGAACTTATTGGATGTGTTCCTAATTGGACAAATTGCTAGGGAGGACGAAAATGACCTAAATGTTAATCCAATGACAAATGAACTTATTGGATGCACAAGATTGGTTAAAAACCCTAATTGGACAAGAATAAGCCTAGGGAGGACGAAAATGACCTAAATGTTCATCCAATGACACAAATGAACTTATTGGATGCACAAGATTGGTTAAAAAACCCTAATTGGACAAGAATAAGCCTAGGGAGGACGAAAATGACCTAAATGTTCATCCAATGACACAAACACACCTATTGGATGCACAAGATTGGTTAAAAACCCTAATTGGACAAGAATAAGCCCTAGGGAGGACGAAAATGACCTAAATGTTAATCCAATGACACAAACAACTTATTGGATGCACAAGATTGGTTAAAAACCCTAATTGGACAAGAATAAGCCTAGGGAGGACGAAAATGACCTAAATGTTCATCCAATGACACAAACACAACTATTGGATGCACAAGATTGGTTAAAAAACCCTAATTGGACAAGAATAAGCCTAGGGAAGACGAAAATGACCTAAATGTTCATCCATGACACAAATGAACTTATTGGATGCACAAGATTGGTTAAAAACCCTAATTGGACAAGAATAAGCCTAGGGAGGACGAAAAATGACCTAAATGTTCATCCAATGACACAAAATAACCTATTGGATGCACAAGATTGGTTAAAAACACTAATTGGACAAGAATAAGCTTAGGGAGGACGAAAATGACCTAAATGTTCATCCAATGACACAAATGAACTTATTGGATGCACAAGATTGGTTAAAAACCCTAATTGGACAAGAATAAGCCTAGGGAGGACGAAAATGACCTAAATGTTCATCCAATGACACAAACACACTTATTGGATGCACAAGATTGGTTAAAAACCCTAATTGGACAAGAATAAGCCTAGGGAGGACGAAAATGACCTAAATGTTCATCCAATGACACAAATGAACTATTGGATGCACAAGATTGGTTAAAAACCCTAATTGGACAAGAATAAGCCTAGGGAGGACGAAAATGACCTAAATGTTCATCCAATGACACAAATGAACTTATTGGATGCACAAGATTGGTTTTAAAACCCTAATTGGACAAGAATAAGCCTAGGGAGGACGAAAATGACCTAAATGTTCATCCAATGACACAAATGAACTTATTGGATGCACAAGATTGGTTAAAAACCCTAATTGGACAAGAATAAGCCTAGGGAGGACGAAAATGACCTAAATGTTCATCCAATGACACAAAAACAACTTATTGGATGCACAAGATTGGTTAAAAACCCTAATTGGACAAGAATAAGCCTAGGGAGGACGAAAATGACCTAAATGTTCATCCAATGACACAAACACACTTATTGGATGCACAAGATTGGTTAAAAACCCTAATTGGACAAGAATAAGCCTAGGGAGGACGAAAATGACCTAAATGTTCATCCAATGACACAAATGAACTATTGGATGCACAAGATTGGTTAAAAACCCTAATTGGACAAGAATAAGCCTAGGGAGGACGAAAATGACCTAAATGTTAATCCAATGACACAAATGACACCTATTGGATGCACAAGATTGGTTAAAACCCTAATTGGACAAGAATAAGCCTAGGGAGGACGAAAATGACCTAAATGTTCATCCAATGACACACAAATGAACTTATTGGATGCACAAGATTGGTTAAAAACCCTAATTGGACAAGAATAAGCCTAGGGAGGACGAAAATGACCTAAATGTTCATCCAATGACACAAACACACCTATTGGATGCACAAGATTGGTTAAAAACCCTAATTGGACAAGAATAAGCCTAGGGAGGACGAAAATGACCTAAATGTTCATCCAATGACACAAATGAACTTATTGGATGCACAAGATTGGTTAAAAACCCTAATTGGACAAGAATAAGCCTAGGGAGGACGAAAATGACCTAAATGTTCATCCAATGACACAAATGAACTTATTGGATGCACAAGATTGGTTAAAAACCTAATTGGACAGAAATAAGACTAGGGAGGACGAAAATGACCTAAATGTTCATCCAATGACACAAATGACACCTATTGGATGCACAAGATTGGTTAAAAACCCTAATTGGACAAGAATAAGCCTAGGAGGACGAAAATGACCTAAATGTTCATCCAATGACACAAACACAACTTATTGGATGCACAAGATTGGGTTAAAAACCCTAATTGGACAAGAAATAAGCCTAGGGAGGACGAAAATGACCTAAATGTTCATCCAATGACACAAATGAACTTATTGGATGCACAAGATTGGTTAAAAACCCTAATTGGACAAGAATAAGCCTAGGGAGGACGAAAATGACCTAATGTTCATCCAATGACACAAACACAACTATTGGATGCACAAGATTGGTTAAAAACCCTAATTGGACAAGAATAAGCCTAGGGAGGACGAAAATGACCTAAATGTTCATCCAATGACACAAATGAACTATTGGATGCACAAGATTGGTTAAAAACCCTAATTGGACAAGAATAAGCCTAGGGAGGACGAAAATGACCTAAATGTTCATCCAATGACACAAATGAACCTATTGGATGCACAAGATTGGTTAAAAACCCTAATTGGACAAGAATAAGCCTAGGGAGGACGAAAATGACCTAAATGTTCATCCAATGACACAAATGAACTTATTGGATGCACAAGATTGGTTAAAAACCTAATTGGACAAGAATAAGCCTAGGGAGGGACGAAAATGACCTAAATGTTCATCCAATGACACAAATGAACTATTGGATGCACAAGATTGGTTAAAAACCCTAATTGGACAAGAATAAGCCTAGGGAGGACGAAAATGACCTAAATGTTCATCCAATGACACAAATGAACTTATTGGATGCACAAGATTGGTTAAAAACCCTAATTGGACAAGAATAAGCCTAGGGAGGACGAAAATGACCTAAATGTTCATCCAATGACACAAATGAACCTATTGGATGCACAAGATTGGTTAAAAACCCTAATTGGACAAGAATAAGCCTAGGGAGGACGAAAATGACCTAAAATGTTCATCCAATGACACAAATGAACTTATTGGATGCACAAGATTGGTTAAAAACCCTAATTGGACAAGAATAAGCCTAGGGAGGACGAAAATGACCTAAATGTTCATCCAATGACACAAATGAACTTATTGGATGCACAAGATTGGTTTAAAAACCCTAATTGGACAAGAATAAGCCTAGGGAGGACGAAAATGACCTAAATGTTCATCCAATGACACAAATGAACTTATTGGATGCACAAGATTGGTTAAAAACCCTAATTGGACAAGAATAAGCCTAGGGAGGACGAAAAATGACCTAAATGTTCATCCAATGACACAAATGAACTTATTGGATGCACAAGATTGGTTAAAAACCCTAATTGGACAAGAATAAGCCTAGGGAGGACGAAAATGACCTAAATGTTCATCCAATGACACACAAATGAACTTATTGGATGCACAAGATTGGTTAAAAACCCTAATTGGACAAGAATAAGCCTAGGAGGACGAAAATGACCTAAATGTTCATCCAATGACACAAATGAACTTATTGGATGCACAAGATTGGTTAAAAACCCTAATTGGACAAGAATAAGCCTAGGAGGACGAAAATGACCTAAATGTTCATCCAATGACACAAAATGAACTTATTGGATGCACAAGATTGGTTAAAAACCCTAATTGGACAAGAATAAGCCTAGGGAGGACGAAAATGACCTAAATGTTCATCCAATGACACAAATGAACTTATTGGATGCACAAGATTGGTTAAAAAACCCTAATTGGACAAGAATAAGCCTAGGGAGGACGAAAATGACCTAAATGTTCATCCAATGACACAAATGAACTTATTGGATGCACAAGATTGGTTAAAAACCCTAATTGGACAAGAATAAGCCTAGGGAGGACGAAAATGACCTAAATGTTCATCCAATGACACAAATGAACTTATTGGATGCACAAGATTGGTTAAAAACCCTAATTTGGACAAGAATAAGCCTAGGGAGGACGAAAATGACCTAAATGTTCATCCAATGACACAAATGAACTTATTGGATGCACAAGATTGGTTAAAAACCCTAATTGGACAAGAATAAGCCTAGGGAGGACGAAAAATGACCTAAATGTTCATCCAATGACACAAACACACCTATTGGATGCACAAGATTGGTTAAAAAACCCTAATTGGACAAGAATAAGCCTAGGGAGGACGAAAATGACCTAAATGTTCATCCAATGACACAAATGAACACCTATTGGATGCACAAGATTGGTTAAAAACCCTAATTGGACAAGAATAAGCCTAATGGAGGACGAAAATGACCTAAATGTTCATCCAATGACACAAATGAACACCTATTGGATGCACAAGATTGGTTAAAAACCCTAATTGGACAAGAATAAGCCTAGGGAGGACGAAAATGACCTAAATGTTCATCCAATGACACAAATGAACTTATTGGATGCACAAGATTGGTTAAAAAAACCCTAATTG
Source organism: Cicer echinospermum (assembly GCA_002896215.2). Taxonomy (NCBI): domain Eukaryota; kingdom Viridiplantae; phylum Streptophyta; class Magnoliopsida; order Fabales; family Fabaceae; genus Cicer; species Cicer echinospermum. Next base: position 62,667 of record PGTU02013827.1, read on the forward strand.
GACAAGAATAAGCCTAGGGAGGACGAAAATGACCTAAATGTTTCATCCAATGACACAAATGAACTTATGATGCACAAGATTGCCAATCCAATGACACAGAATGAAAATGACTTGTTGGATGCACAAGATTGGATGGTTAAAAACCCTAATTGGACAAGAATAAGCCTAGGGAGGACGAAAATGACCTAAATGTTCATCCAATGACACAAATGAACTTATTGGATGCACAAGATTGGTTAAAAACCCTAATTGGACAAGAATAAGCCTAGGGAGGACGAAAATGACCTAAATGTTCATCCAATGACACAAATGAACTTATTGGATGCACAAGATTGGTTAAAAACCCTAATTGGACAAGAATAAGCCTAGGGAGGACGAAAATGACCTAAATGTTCATCCAATGACACAAATGAACTTATTGGATGCACAAGATTGGTTAAAAACCCTAATTGGACAAGAATAAGCCTAGGGAGGACGAAAATGACCTAAATGTTCATCCAATGACACAAATGAAACCTATTGGATGCACAAGATTGGTTAAAAACCCTAATTGGACAAGAATAAGCCTAGGGAGGACGAAAATGACCTAAATGTTCATCCAATGACACAAACACACCTATTGGATGCACAAGATTGGTTAAAAACCCTAATTGGACAAGAATAAGCCTAGGGAGGACGAAAAATGACCTAAATGTTCATCCAATGACACAAATGAACTTATTGGATGCACAAGATTGGTTAAAAACCCTAATTGGACAAGAATAAGCCTAGGGAGGACGAAAATGACCTAAATGTTCATCCAATGACACAAATGAACTTATTGGATGCACAAGATTGGTTAAAAACCCTAATTGGACAAGAATAAGCCTAGGGAGGACGAAAATGACCTAAATGTTTCATCCAATGACACAAATGAACTTATTGGATGCACAAGATTGGTTTAAAAACCCTAATTGCACAAGAATAAGCCTAGGGAGGACGAAAATGACCTAAATGTTCATCCAATGACACAAATGAACTTATTGGATGCACAAGATTGGTTAAAAACCCTAATTGGACAAGAATAAGCCTAGGGAGGACGAAAATGACCTAAATGTTCATCCAATGACACAAATGAACCTATTGGATGCACAAGATTGGTTAAAAACCCTAATTGGACAAGAATAAGCCTAGGGAGGACGAAAATGACCTAAATGTTAATCCAATGACACAAATGAACTTATTGGATGCACAAGATTGGTTAAAAACCCTAATTGGACAAGAATAAGCCTAGGGAGGACGAAAATGACCTAAATGTTCATCCAATGACACAAATGACACCTATTGGATGCACAAGATTGTTTAAAAACCCTAATTGGACAAGAATAAGCCTAGGGAGGACGAAAATGACCTAAATGTTCATCCAATGACACAAATGACACTTATTGGATGCACAAGATTGGTTAAAAACCCTAATTGGACAAGAATAAGTCTAGGGAGGACGAAAATGACCTAAATGTTCATCCAATGACACAAACACACCTATTGGATGCACAAGATTGGTTAAAAACCCTAATTGGACAAGAATAAGCCTAGGGAGGACGAAAATGACCTAAATGTTCATCCAATGACACAAAGAACTTATTGGATGCACAAGATTGGTTAAAAAACCCTAATTGAACAAGAATAAGCCTAGGGAGGACGAAAATGACCTAAATGTTCATCCAATGACACAAACACACTTATTGGATGCACAAGATTGGTTAAAAACCCTAATTGGACAAGAATAAGCTAGGGAGGACGAAAATGACCTAAATGTTCATCCAATGACACAAATGAACTTATTGGATGCACAAGATTGGTTTAAAACCCTAATTGGACAAGAATAATTGGACACCTAAATGTTCATAAGACACCTAGGGTTAAGGACGACGAAAATGACCTAAATGTTCATCCAATGACACAAATGAACTTATTGGATGCACAAGATTGGTTAAAAACCCTAATTGGACAAGAATAAGCCTAGGGAGGACGAAAATGACCTAAATGTTCATCCAATGACACAAATGAACCTATTGGATGCACAAGATTGGTTAAAAACCCTAATTGGACAAGAATAAGCCTAGGGGAGGACGAAAATGACCTAAATGTTCATCCAATGACACAAATGAACTTATTGGATGCACAAGATTGGTTAAAAACCCTAATTGGACAAGAATAAGCCTAGGGAGGACGAAAATGACCTAAATGTTCATCCAATGACACACAAAATGAACCTATTGGATGCACAAGATTGGTTAAAAACCCTAATTGGACAAGAATAAGCCTAGGGAGGACGAAAATGACCTAAATGTTTCATCCAATGACACAAATGAACCTATTGGATGCACAAGATTGGTTAAAAACCCTAATTGGACAAGAATAAGCTAGGGAGGACGAAAATGACCTAAATGTTCATCCAATGACACAAAGAACCTATTGGATGCAACAAGATTGGTTAAAAAACCCTAATTGGACAAGAATAAGTCTAAGGAGGACGAAAATGACCTAAATGTTCATCCAATGACACAAAACAACCTATTGGATGCACAAGATTGGTTAAAAACCCTAATTGGACAAGAATAAGCCTAAGGATAACGAAAATGACCTAAATGTTTATCCAATGACACAAACACACCTATTGGATGCACAAGATTGGTTAAAAAACCCTAATTGGACTAGAATAAGCCTAGGGAGGACGAAAATGAACAAAATGTTAATCCAATGACACAAACACACCTATTGGATGCACAAGATTGGTTAAAAACCCTAATTGGACTAGAATAAGCCTAGGGAGGACGAAAATGACCTAAATGTTCATCCAATGACACAAACACACCTATTGGATGCACAAGATTGGTTAAAAACCCTAATTGGACAAGAATAAGCCTAGGGAGGACGAAAATGACCTAAATTTTCATCCAATGACACAAATGAACTTATTGGATGCAAAAGATTGGTTAAAAACCCTAATTGGACAAGAATAAGCCTATGGGAGGACAAAAAATGACCTAAATGTTAATCCAATGACACAAACAACCTATTGGAGACACAAGATTGGCAAAAAACCCTAATTGCACTAGAATAAGCCTAGGGAGGGCGAAAATGACCTAAATGTTAATCCAATGACACAAAACACACTTATTGGATGCACAAGATTCGTTAAAAACCCTAATTGGACTAGAATAAGCCTAGGGCAGACAAAAATGACTAAAATGTTAATCCAATAACACAAACACAACTATTGGATGCACAAGATTGGTTAAAACCCTAATTGGACAAGAATAAGCCTAGGGAGTACGAAAATGATATAAATGTGCATCCAATGAAAAATATACTTATTGGATGCACAAGATTGTTTAAAAACATTAATTCGACAAGAATAAGCCTAGGGCGGACCAAAATGTTCATTCAATGACACAAACACACCTATTGGATCCACAAGATTGGTAAAAAAAACCCTAATTGGACTAGAATAAGCCTAAGGAGGACGAAAATGACCTAAATGTGCATCGAATGACACAGACACACTTATTGGCATCACAAGATTGGTTAAAAACCCTAAATGGATTAGAATAAGCCTAGGGCGGACTAAAAGGACTAAAATGTTCATCGCATGACACAAATACACCTTAACAATGTTGGTTAAAAACCCTAATTGGACAAGAATAAGCCTAGGTAGGACTAAAATGACATAAATGTTCATCCAATGACACAAACACACCTATTGGATGCACAAGATTGGTTAAAAACCCTAATTAGACTAGAATAAGGCCTATGGCGGACTAAAATGACCAAAAATTAATCCAACGACACAAACACAACTATCCGGATGCACAAGATAGGTTAAAAACTCTAATTGGACTAGAATAAGCCTAGGGAGGACGAAAATGACCTAAATGTGCATCCAATGACACAACACTCTTATTGGATGGAAAAGATTAGTTAAAAAACCCTAACTGGAAGAAAACAAGACTAGGGAGGACGAAAATGACATTAATGTAATCCAATGACACAAACACGGTTGTTGGAGTCGAAGATTCGTTAAAACCCTAATTGGATTAGAATAAGGCTAGGGACGACGATAATGACCAAAATGTTAAATCCTGTTGGACTTTAGTCCTTTGAATCCTAATTTTGACATAATTAACAAACATACAATGTTCATACATCATATGATAAATCTAACATATTAATTGAGCAAGATTTCAGGAACAACAATCCAATCCTACACACTTGAAACAAATTGCTTGGAACTCAAGAAATCAACCAAAAGTTGAATATTGACTGAGTAAATCGATTGGGAAATCGATTTCATAACAAGGGTGTAAGGAAACATAACTATTTGTGATTGTATAATCGATTAGCAATCGACTGGCACAATTAGAAATGAAAATTGTACAAGTCAGTGGCCAACCTGTTTTATAGGCTAAGCGATTGGCAAATCGATTATACACATCACAAAGTAAAACTGATTGAAACAAATCGACTGGCAAATCGATTGGTCAAGTCACAGTGAGAATCCATTTTCTAGGGTAATCGATTGGCAAATCGATTGCTTAGATAATACTTGAAAAATAACTTGACCTGTGACAAAGACAATCGATTGGACAATCTATGTCAAAATTTCAATCATGTTAAGTTTGGTTCAATCGATTGGGAAATCGATTGAACTAAATATATCAGGTAAGAACTTTTCAGGCAAATACAAACAAATCGATTGGCACTTCGATTAACATCAAAATAGCTAAGACACTGTCTTGAACACAATCGATTGGCAAATCAATTGAAAGAACCTTTTTGAAATCACAGTGAACTTTGAGCTTGTGGCCAAATCGATTCTGAGTATTTGTAAATCGATTATGAGACTTAGTAAATCGATTAAGTAATCGATTGGTGTGATTTTTACTTTGAACAAAACACCTGCAATCGATTATGAAATCGATGCATATAAGTCTGAACATAATTTACTGAAAAAGAGTTTTTAAAAGAATCGATTGGCAAATCGATTGGCTTATGTAGTTTCAAGATTCAAGAAAAACAAGACCTGCAAAAAATCGATTGGCAAATCGATTAGACCTGTTTTATAAACTTTAATGAATCGATTGGCAAATCGATTTATTAGTTGTTTTTCAGAAACTATATAAACTGTTTTCAATCATTCTCTCATTAACTCTCATTAACACAATACAACACATGTATACACTTGAAAAACATCTTGAATATATTCTTCATAATACTGAAGAACTCTTAAAACACGTTGTTTAACATTCTGATATTGCTTTTTCAGATCAAAGCCAAAAAGATTATCCATAATCATTGAGAGAGCTGAAAAGTATTCTTGAGAGAAAAGACAATGTTCTCATAATCCATCATTGAATAACCAGATTCGTGAGAAGACACATTGTTCAAGATTGAAGACTTCTTTTTGTACTTCTTATATTTTTTTGAAATAAATACTTTGTAAAGAAAACGACTACTAGAAATCCAGCTAGAAACTGGTGGCGATCTCTTGGGTGAGAGGCCTCATCAAGAAGAGCCGTACTTTATTTTGTGTGAGTCTGATGAGTGACTACAAGGATCAAGGGGTGAACAATAGGAAAGAGAATTGTGAGAGATAGATAGGTTTCGAGGAAACTGGACAATCTGTAAACAATTCACAATTCTTCTATTGGGAGAAAAAGCTGAAATCTAGTTGGATTGTCAGGACTGGATGTTGGTTGTCTCGTTGAAAACTGAACCAGGATAAAATGCGGTGCATTTTATCCCTTATACTCTTTACTTTAATTGTTAATCCGCTGTGTAATTCCCGCTGTGTATGTAATATTGCTTTAATTTGATTAAAGACTGATATATTCTGATTATTTCGAGGTCATAATAATCAACAATTGGCCTCAGAGCCTGGCTTTTCGAGAGGGTAAAACTCATAAAAGGAAATATGGCCTCAACTGATTTTCTGGGAGAAGGCGCATCACTAGCAAATGACCTCCAGCATTCAATGGAACAACTTATATGTACTGGAAGCACATAATGCTGATATTCCAGGAAGCCAGTGGCATAGAATCTTGACGCTGATTGAAAATGGCCCATATATTCCCAAGATCGCTGGAAACAAATGACTCGATGATCCCAAAGCCCAGAGCCGAATGGTCTGAGGACGATAAAAAAGAAGGTAGGTTATAATGCTAAAGCTAAGAACATTTATAACATCTGCTTTGTGTGCAGAAGAATTCTTTAGGGTATCAAACTGTAAATCAGCAAAGGAAATGTGGACATTCTTCAAGAAAACACATGAAGGAACCACAGATGTGAAAAGAGCTCGTGTAAATACACTTATGCACGAATACGAATTGTTCAGGCATGAAGAAAGATAAATCTGTAAGTGATCTAACAGACAGATTTACACACACGTGATATAAACAACCTTCATGGCACTGGAAAACAGGTGGAGAATGAACAGCAGATCGAAAAGATTATGAGGTGTCTAACCAGAGAATGGCAGCCCAAAATAACTGCTATGCTGAATCTAAAGATCTAGCAAAAATGACCACAGCAACACTATTTGGAAAAACTCAGGCGAGCACGAAATGGAGTTGCATCGATTAGATGAGTCAGAAACTAGAAAGCAGGAAAAAGAAAGGACTATCTTGAAAACCCCAAACGCAATCACATCAAAACTGAACAAGAAATTGCTCAAAAATGAATCAAGCAGTGAGACTGATGAAGAGCCTGAGATTTGGTTTGCTTGTCAAAAAATTTAAGAAATTTCTGAAGAAGAAAGACAACAAATCTCAGAAAGCCATCCAGCTCTAAGACTAGTGACAACAAGACAATCACATGCTATGAATGTGTAAAACTGTCACTAAAGTCAGAATGCTACAAAATTGCAGAAACAAAAATAGAGTACAAAACCAAAAGGCAAGAAACCAGTCACCAAAACCAGAAAAGCTTATATTGCATGGAATGACAACGAAGAATCCTCTGCCTCTCGATGTGAAGAAGAAGCGAATCTGTGTTCCAGGCAAATACTGACTCAGAATCAGAGAAAGAGGTGTGCTGACATCCACTAAAGCATTCATGGTATTTAGATAGCGGATGCTCAATAGCACAGACAGGTGACAAATCCAAATTCCTGTCCTTGACATATAAAGGAAGGAGGCTTTGTCAAATATGGTGACACAACAGAGGAAAGATTATTGGGAATTGGTGACATAGCAATGAGCTCAACTGCAGTAATCAAAAATGTGTTATATGTTGAAGGATTAAAACACAAACTGCTGAGTATAAGCCAGCCTATGTGATAAAGGATTTTCAAGTAATTTTCATCACATCTATGCATTATTGAGGCATAAAAGATGACAAACACATAAAGTTAGGTTGTGACAGAATTAATAAATTTACATGTTAGATTTCCAATTCTGTCACAAAGTACTATATGCTGCTTGTTATCAAATTCAGATGAAACATGGCTATGGCATAAACGTATAGCTCATATCCATATAGAACATTTGAAATAGACCTTGTTAGCAAACAGCTAGTCTTAGGGTCTACCAAATAGGAAGTTTTCTAAGGATAGACGTGTGTGACCAATGAGAAAAAGCAAACTGGTTAAGACTCCATTCCCTCTATAGATTTGTTAGAAACAAATAGAGTTTGCAGTTAGTTCATATGGACCTTTTTGGACCTGCCCAAGTAAGAGTTTAGGTGGAAACCTTTATGGATATGTACTGGTTGATGACTACTCAAGGTTCACATGGACATATTTTCTGGCTCATAAGAGTGATACATTCTCAAACTTTAAAGAAAATTTGCTGCTTTGATTCAAAATGAGAATGACCAGAAAATTGTTTCAATTAAAAGTGATCATGGAGGTGAATTCCAAAAATGATTCTTTTCAAAATTATTGTGAACAACATGGAAATCAACACATATATTCGCCCCATTAGGACACCACAGCAGAATGGGTAAGTGGAGAGGAAAAATAGATCCCTAGAAAAGTTAGCTAGGACTATGCTTAAGGAACTCCAACCTACCTAAGTACTTTTGGGCAGATGCAATTAGTACAACCATCATGTGTCAATAGAGTTCTCATTAGGCCCCTGCTTAGGAAAACACCCTATGAGCTTACAAGGGTAGAAAACCAAACCTTTCCTACTTAGAATCTTGGTTGTAAGTGCTTTGTGTGAACAATGGCAAAGAACACCTAGGAAAGTTTGACCTAAGGCAGATGAAGGTATTTTCTAGGATATCCCAAACTATAAGGCCTATAGAATCTACAACAAAAGAACAAAAGACCATAGAAGAGTCAGTTCATGTAAAGTTTGAGAATTATTACAGAAAACTTGAACAAAACTCCTCTAAGGTGATGACTTTTTGGACGAAGTTGTAGAGTCTGAAACCACTAGAAAACCTATAGCTGACCCTCCAAACTAGATCAGACCTTGTAGAACCTATAGAAACCAGTGAGTTACCTAAGAAGGAAGTTCAATAGAAACCACCCCTTAGACAACATTATAGGCGATATCTCTAAAGGTGTTGCAAACTAGGTGAAACCTTAGTCAGTTTTGTAACTTTTACAGCCTTTGTATCTCAGATGAACCTAAGAAACATTAAGGAAGCCCTGTTAGATAATGAGTGGATACTTGCTATGCAAGAGGAGTTAACATCATTTGAGAGAAACAAGTGTTGAGTTTAGTACCTAGGCCAGAGGGTAAGCATGTCATAGGAACCAGATGGGGGTGTTCAGAAAACAAGTGGATGAGAATGGTGTGATAACAAGGAACAAAGCTAGACTAAAGCCAAGGTTTATAGTCAAGAGGAGGAATAGATTTTGATGAAAAAACCTATGCCCCTATAGCTAGAAGAAGCCATAAGAATTTTATTGGCTTATGCTTGTATAATGGACTTTAATCTTTATCAAATGGATGTGAAAAGTCCTTTCACAAGGTGACCTTCAAGAGGAAGCTTTTGTTAGCCAAACACCATGTTTTGAAAATCCTGATTTCCTAATCATGTGTATAAGCTCTCAAAGGCCCTCTATGGTTAAAACAAGCTCCAAGAGCTTGGTATGAGAAGCTCAGCAATTTCCTTATTCAACAAAACTTTTAAGAGGAAATGTGACAAGACCCTTTTCATAAATAACTACTGGGAAATGATAATCTTGCTTGTCCAAGTATATGTTGATGACATAATATTTGGATCTACAAATAATAAATTGTGCAAAGAATTTGAAAATCTGATGAAAGGTAAATTTGAAATGTCAATGATGGGTGAATGTCATATTTCTTGGGATTTCAAATTAACCAAAGCAAGCAAGGCATTTTCATTAGTCAATCTAAATACTGTTCTGATTTGATAAAGAAATTTAACTTTGAAAAACTTAAGTCCATTGATACACCCATGAGTCAAGGAAATTACTTAGACCGAGATGAGAAAGGTAAACCTGTAGATGTTACTAGATTTCGTGGTATGATAGGATCTTTGCTCTACCTTACAGCAAGCCGACCAGACATCATGTTCAGTGTTTGTATGTGTGCAAGGTATCAATCAAATCCAAAAGAATCTCACTTCAGTGCAATTAAGAGAATTTTCAGATACTTGGTAGGAACTAAGAGTCTTGGATTGTGGTATCCAAAAGGATCAACTTGTACTTTAGTTGGTTACTCAGATTCACACTTTGCCGGATGTAAACTCGACAGGAAAAGTACCTCAGGAACTTGTCATTTACTTGGAAACTCTCTTGTGTCATGGTTTAGTAAGAAACAGACAAGCATTGCTTTATCAACTGCTGAAGCTGAATATATTGCAGCTGGGAGCTGTTGTGCTCAGATACTTTGGATGAAACAGCACTTATTGGACTTTGGTTTTGATTTGGGAACATTACCTATCATGTGTGACAACACAAGTGCAATAAGTATAACCAAGAATCCAGTAATGCACTCCAGGACCAAACACATTGAAGTAAGACATCATTTTATAAGAGATCACTTTCAAAATGGAATCATTAAGCTTGAGTATGTTAACACTGCCGAACAGCTAGCTGACATCTTCACAAAAGCTTTACCAAGAGAAAGTTTTCTGTATATAAGGATGAAACTAGGTGTAACACCCTTTTTTTTAATTAATTAATTTAAAATCATTAGTTTTGTTTATCCTTTTATTAATTTAGTGTGACGATAGTAA